>JAUTBT010084902.1:0-11990 GCA_032361225.1 Lepetodrilus schrolli | reverse complement strand
TTGATAGGATGCGATGTCTGTAGAGTGGCAATGCAGTTATCATCCTTGGTCTTGTCGGTACCAGCCGGTGCTCGCAGATTTACTGCAACATTCAGTGCTACGGATGTTGCGGGTTTCCTCCTGCCCTAAACTGACTGAGGCACTTTTGGATGCCAAGCAGCTCAGCTGGTGATGTGATACTGTAGAAGCCTTAGTGTCTGGCAATGTTGGTTGGACCGTGGGCAGATGGTGATGAAAGAGATAATAAAACATGCACCTACTGAGCTTGCACGCAGTATAATTGGCAGGTCATGTTTGTCTATGACTGTAGTTGGCAGTGACCTGCTTCAGTGGTGTCTGGGGAATTCTTGCACACTACAGTAATTTATCCTAATAATTCGAACAGGAGAAAATAATTATATTTATAGCTGTTCGAATTGTTAGAAAAATATGTATATTGAAAATGATTGGTGTTCGTATTATTACTGACAACCAGATTAATACTCTGAGTGCTGATAGAGTATGAGTTATGATAGAGTAGGACAGTTAATAGGGATTACATATGTAGGTTAAGTAATAAGATAAGTAAAATTGACAATGTATATGATGTCGAGGTGTATAAAAGGGCAGGTACGACAGAAACCAGGAGGTTGGGAAATTGAGGTCGTACGCTGCCCGCCAAATAAAGTATTAAGAGTCAGAATTGCGTCGTCTTCACTGGATCCACAGCTGTACCATATCCCCAAAATCGGCGCCCGGACACCACACCATAAAGGCCATACAAAGTAAATAAGTACCATTACCATAAAATATCATTGTCCCCACCGGGACACTAGTCTAGTGAGTGCCAAGCAGGGGAACAACAAGTACTGTAAATCAGGAAATTAATGCGTCACTAATTTAATGCGACCTCAAGCTTTTAGACATAAATGCGACAACAATTAAATGCTATCGACCAGACCTCTATTCATGTTTTCCCCCGGACCTACCTTCATTATTTTCCATAATGCGTAGGAATTAAATGCGGCTACAAGCCAATTGCATTTTTCGCATTAATATCCTGCTCGCATTAATTTCCTGATTTACAGTACCATCTTTCAACGTCTTTTGGTATGATGCGACCAGGGATCGAACCCGCGACCTTCCGCACTCCAGGCCGATGCTCTAACCATTATGCCAAGGAGCTGGCTGGCATTTAAGAAGTTATGCTCTTATATATGAAACTTTATAGTTCACCAGTGTTGCTATGCCCAGAAAACAAGAACATGATCTTGATATTAAAGACATCATACATAATATCAATTTAAGGCCAATTAATGCAATGTATAAGTTAATTGCTTATTGCAATATGATATGGGTATTACATCATATTACCCATGCTTCCTTTGCAACTGTGCAGGCCAGCTGTTTGTCCTCCTATTATTGAGGGATAATATTTCTATTTTTAGTTTTTGAACTAGGCTTCAGTGCCGCTTTCACTATTATTTCACATCTTATCACAGCAGGAGGAAACCTGCAAAACCTGTAGCACATAGTGTTGTAGTAAACCTGTGAGCACTGGCTGGTACTAACGAACCAAGGCAGACACTGCATCCTATTATGATCATATCAGAAAGGTAACTTCTGCGAAAATTGATGCTGGGTCCCCACAGCAGCTTCAAGCTCTGGACCGTTGTGCTCAGACCATGAGTTGTGCTGTGCCGTGCAATGTTGTGTTGTGCTAAAGTAATATTATTATTTATTTTTATTTTAGAGCCGCTTTCAAGATTCTTTCAATGATATCACAGGTAGTAGCAGCATTATCTATTCCCCTGAACCTTACATAACTGCAATAACATCTATATCAAGCCGTGTATAACAACTACTCCCATCTACAAGCAGGCAGGACTGATTTCCAATGTAGGCGCCAGATCGCTAGAGCTATCAGTAATGTATGTATCGATAATACGGTTAATATTGTCATTCAGCCAACTGCCATGAAAGAAAAATACTGAGAACTAGAGATATAGGTCAATGTCAGAATATTCATTCTTTTTTTTCTGAATAGAAATCAATCGCTATTGATTCCATACATCTGCCTCATACAGGGATCAATGTGAAATTACGATGAATTATGGGCACGCAATTGTTATGACTACCTCTCTGACAGTATTGGACCGAGAGTATTTACCTTAGCATGTTGACTTTTAACACCACGAATTTCAGTTGTATTCTCGGAAAACCACAAAATGGTGCTACACGATAAACAATAATAAACTGTGATCAACAAGAGGAATGCGGTCGTAGGACTGTTATCATGATCACTGGTTATCTCTCAAAAGGTGTGTAAACTTGTCAATAGGGTGTTAACTAAAATTATTTTAGCAATATTATAATAATAATACTACACCGATGTGTACTAATATCAAAATTGATTACCTGAACTGTATCTTACTTCCCTAAATCTTAGTGTGTTTCACTAGTCAGCATTCATTAAATTTAACATTTTCAATATATATTTCTAACTGTTTGAGTCTCAATTGACATAGCTTAGGCAAACAGTTTTCTGGTAATTATAGTAATAACATACATCAGCAATAACACTGAAAGGAAAACTCTGGTTTAACAACTTCCTCTGCTTAACAAGGTAATGGAATTTGAATCGGTATATTTTCATGAACAGAATGCTCATTTAGGGCTGGTAAACATCTCAAAAGATACCTCTTTATATATTTAATTCAATACTGGTCTTTCAGTAGAATACGACACAAGTCAAACAGGACATCCATGTCATAGATATATTCAGCCATTAAATGTCATTAGAAATACAGAAGCCATGTTGCTAGTGACAGACGTCACACTTAGATGAATTATACCATTTAGATGACATTTGACCTCCATGGCGGCACCCCTTCTGGCACCCCTTCTCGCGAGCATGTCAGGATATAACAGGCGAGCTGGTGTAGACACTGTACAGTTAGAATGTCACACCAGGTGGCAATCTCAACTTTATTGCACAACGGGCCATCAGTCCTAGGCATAAAACGAAAATAAGCTCTGATAGCTTCGCTAACAAAAGTTTGCTGCGGAATGTATTTACCGAAAGGGGAGACGATAAGGCGGGGGAGAGGGTCAAAAGAAACAGGTCATCTCCCTACAACCAGCTTGTGTTGTCGTATGATTGTTCACTCAACAAATATAGGATCAAGTTTAAAATACATGAAGGAAAGGAACAAATGCATGAAGTCGTGTACATTGTAGACGGCACATAGATTCAAGTGGATTTCAATAAATTTATCTGACCGATACGACACAAGAATATCGTATTCTGATCGGCTGATGCACATCCAATTATTTTCCATGTACCCCTCTAACATGCTGGGTATAAATATAGTGTACCCTGTTTGTCTATTCCAAACCAGTGTTTATCAATATTCAAAATATGCAAAGAAATGTGAAGCGCAAATAGGATAATAAACTAGAATATAATATAGTCCTGTATATAAGACTGGAGTAGTGACATCAAGCATCGTGATATAAAAATAATAATTAAATCCTTGCTGGTGAAATGTCGATAAACTGTTGATGTTGTGATCAGCTGATACAGACATTCACTTTTCGACAAGAAATTTGGTGCTCGGAAAGATAAATTTGTTGTCAACTAGTCCCTTCTGGCTCTGGGTACAGACGTCCACATAGATGTACATGAACCCATCTACCACTTTCGAGAGGGTGACAACTTGAAATGGATACACCAATCAGAATATATTTTTGACATTTCTACATATTTTATTTGGAAGTTTAAATATAGTCCAGCTCGTATACTTGTAAATAAGTCTTTAAACACTATTAGAATGTAACCTGTTTACATCTTCAATATTTAGAATGCATGCAGTGGCATCAAATAGTCCTGATGCTGCATTGTGACTTTAGATATTAGATACTAAAATATTATTGTTTTATTTTACAGTTTCCTGGCCATGCTATAAAACAGTATTGCTGCACTGTTGTTGATCAAGCCTATCAAGATATAGTCACCGTTAGTGTCATTGGCCACACATACATCAGGTCAGGGGTCATGTCCTTAGATATGTAGGTCACAAGGTGCGGTCAGAACTATTATGAGGTCATTATAATGATACAGCCAGGGTATTTGAGGCGAGATCTGCCGATACACAGATAATATTATTTGATCAAGAACTTTACAGTAGTGTTATTCCACAGTAATGGTATTCCATAGTTCTAGAGTGTTTCATCAGCCATAATAGCCGACATAACAGCCTAGAACAGCGAATATGTATCAACACATTTGCTCATTGTTAATTTTAACAAAGAATATTTTCTACATATATAGGTCGTGTCATGAATATTAAACTTTGGCTGTTATGCCATAATTCTTACACAATCATGATTATACACAATACAACGAATGAATGAATTAGTGTTTTATGTCACAGAAGGAATACTTTGCCCAAGCGTGACAACACATAAAACAAAACATAACAAAAGGGTTATAATGCTCCAAAATGTACACATATATCTAATACATGAATCTTTTGGGATTGATATTGATAAACCGTGTACGTACTTGAACACAAAGCAATAGACTGATATGTAGAACTTCGGTTACTGAACGCAAGATTGAAACACGTAGTGCAAGACAGATTGACGCATTCAGCACAGATCGCAGACTAGTGTTTAGTTACACTACGCAATAGTGTGGACACTGCAGATAGTTTTCTAATGTGTTGTGTCAATTTGTCTCGCAAGATTAATTTATATCTTACTTCATCGGGTCATGAAGAAACAGCCGACATTGCAAAACAGCTAGCAGTTCCAACCTCCCCATGAGCTCTTGGGTCATAGATCAAGGTTTCGGATTTGGGGACTAAATTCAATGGGACAACCAATAAAACAATTTTGCATGTATATTCTGGAATTGCAAGATCTACCACAGTGGGTGGTAGTGCGGTGGTAGAATGTTTGGACTTCGTAGCCGAAGGTCCCGAGTTCAAATCCCATCCCAGGAACCCGCCATCAATGTTTGCGAAAGTTACATTTCTGACGTGATATTGATAGGATGCGCTGTCTGTAAAGTGCCAATGCAGATATCATCCCTCGTCTGTCAGTACCAGCCGGTGCTCGCAGGTTTACTACAACATTCAGCTCTACAGATGTTGTGGGTTTACTCCTGCCCTAAACTGACAAGTCGTGATATGTCAAAGAATTTTGAGAGCAACTCTCAACCCAAATTTAAAAAAAATACTTATTTAAATCTACCACATAGTCCTGGCTTAGAGGATGGGATGGCCCAAGTTGAGGTAGCATGGGATGGCCCAAGTTGAGGTAGCATGGGATAGCCCAAGTTGAGGTAGCATGGGATGGCCCAAGTTGAGGTAGAATGGAATGGCGCAAGTTGAGGTAGCATGGGATGGCCCAAGTTGAGGTAGAATGGGATGGCCCAAGTTGAGGCAGGAAATGATGTAGGATGGTCCTGATTAACTCTCTCCATGCTGGAGGCAACCAGAGATGCCCTACAGAGTAGTACCTGTACCTAATCCAGCTGGGAGAGGGTAAACGTATGGCCACAATTGTTTTAGAAGCAGGAAATAGGAGGAGGTAGGACATAATCGGCATGACACAAGACAGGACCAGTCATGGCAACAGATAATGGTAATGTCAGCAGAAAACAAGCACAGCGTCTGCCGGCTGCAGTTTCCAAGCCACATCCATGGCAAATAAATCAACCACTGGACAAAATAATCGGTGGATTTCTGCAGATCCGCGGAAGATTGCCATGCTTGCAGGACTTAAGGAGATAGGCAGGACATAAGGAGGTAGGCAGGACATAAGGAGGCAGGACATAAGGAGGTAGCCAGGACATAAGGAGGTACTCACCCATAGTATCTGCTCCAACCGGAAGTCGGCCAGGTCCTTCCTGCCGCCCTAATCATGGAGGACGGGTCGTCATGGTCCTACATCATCCAGTACGCATCTGAAACCAGGGACCCAGGCGGTTAGTACAGTCTACACAGATATACACTTGTGGTGAAACAGACATCTGTATTGTCATTCTTAGAGTTAAAATACAATGTACCAATATAATATACTCAACAAAATTAATTAGAGACCGGCACATATTTTGTGGGGAAGCTTGCTACCATATTTCGGAACTCGGTTTGAGGAATCTGGTGCTGTTCTTCTTCAAATGCGTCTACAAGTTCTTGAAGAGTATCTGGATCATGTAGGTTGGAAATTAATCATTGTTAAAATAATATAAAGATGAATACATATGTTCAAAAAAGCTACTGGCCCTTAATTAGTTTTGTTGAGTATATTATGTAGTGCTCACCATATAAAAATTGGTTAAACTCTCTAGAAAGCTAACCCATTCTGAAATCAGATTTTTCAAAAGCTGCATTTGATACCCAATAAATAAAGTAAATGTCAATAGATTGGAGCCTGAGGCCTGTCTGTTAAGGTGATGCATATGATGTCATTACACTGTGTCAAACCATCATGATGTCATTCTGTGGGACATTGCAAGCATTGCCCAACATGGCCCCATGAGACAACATGGCCTCACGAGACAAAATGGCCGTAAACACATTTCTACTACTACAGGAAAAAGTTCTCTGCAGTTCAAGAGAACTGAAAAAGATTATGTCCATTTTCTCACGCAAGAAATTAGGCCATAAGATTGCGATCACTCATTAATGCAGCAGTTCGGGGGATGGGGGAGTTTTAACGCACGTGTGCAGCTTTGTGTATACCTCTGGCCGAGTTACATATAACGATGTGATGTGTTCTGTGTGCGACCCAACAAGATAACACATATCTGGCTTGTCTCTTCCCGAGGTCTTTATCACTGCCACCGATGATAGGCAACAATTCTGACGTCTACAGGATCACAACTTGCACACAAACCCCACAGCATCCCCACATGCCTTCAACATGTTCACACTGATAGCCAATAGCACAGTTAAAACTTTTCAGGAAAAAAAATTAGACTGTGGTCAGTTGAGGCACAAAATGGGTTTTACCTCTCAATCTCAAATATTATGTTCATTTGACGATATATATATCGCTGACCACTGATGACATACTATCAATAAATACATCTTTGGGACGTTAACCACACACAAAAAAAGGAAATTTGTGAGTTAAAGGACTTAAAATATATGTTAGTAATTAAGTGACCTCATGAAATAACCTGTACTGGGTCACTCGATGTCAAAACTGTTCTTAACATCAAAGCTTTTTTTTAAAACAATTGTCAAATGACTGTTAGGTGACGACAGACTGTTGAGTGGGTGAACAGGATACAAAGATAACCTTTCTTGACATTATCATCCTACACATCAGGAACTTAGCTTGAAAAAACCCCAAACACATCAGTAAAATTTGCACTAAGATACAAAAACTAGGTCTCTTGTACTAAATGTACACAACAGTACATAATCCCATACAAGTTGTGGAATAGACTATAGTAGAACTTTTCCACCACTATTCCATACATTTGGCCAACAAGTGTTGTGCACATGGTCAGAAAACAGTATATATATATATATTATATATATATATATATATATACTACTGGTACAGATAGCCTTCCATTGGACTTGACCCACATCCATGTTTATAGAACAGGCCAGGTCAATTATCAGCTGTGGGTATCTAAATTACTCTCAATACCCTCATCCAGCTGGCACGCTATTTACAGTTGGTTGGTTGGTCAATTGGTTGGTTGGTTGATTTGGGGTTTAAAGCCACTTTACTTACATTGCTGAGCATACAAGTTTGTGGAAACATGCTTCATCAAATATCTTACATTTATTTATTTTTGTTATGGATAGATCCGAAAACATAAATTTTATACAATACCTGAAAAATGCAAAATAATAAATGAAAACATGATATTGTCACTTTAATATCTGCTAAAAGAAGCCAGGACATAAATCCTTGAAATATTGTACATTGACATTTAGTAAATGATCTATTTCATAAACCATACATTTAACTACATAGTTTTTTAAATCTCAAAGAATTACATACTTTGCCAAAGAATACAAATGATTTACCCAGGCACACATCTATCTACATGCAAGAGATGCATAACTGCCTACATGAATGGAATCCGAATAAATAAAAAGCAGTTCAACATCCTTGATCCTGTCACTTGTATTATATGCAGTATTAAATATGGCTCATTTGTGCTTCATACAAGAGTTGGCTGCGCACTCAGAATGAGTATAAATTTAACAGCTAAATTCAGATCTCAAAACACTTCCATTATGCATTCAAGTTGAGCACAACAACAAACTTGACTTGAAAAACAGTTGAATTGAAAATAAAATTGAAATTCTTGCCATGCATGCTACAATGATAGCATCCCAACTTTATCCGATGTTACCTTGTTTCTATAGGCTTTTGAAGTATTACCATCTATGCAGTATTAATAATTGCTTCTTTGTGATTCAACTTCATACAAGAGATGAGCGTGCACTCAGAATGAGTATACATTTAATAGCTACGTTCAGATCTCAAAACACTTCCATTATGCATTCATTTTCAACACAACAACAAACAGTTGAATTGAAAATGGTAAATGAAATTTAAATCGTCTTGCTATGCATGCTACAGTGATAGTATCCCAACATTATCCGATGTTACCTTGTTTCTATAGGCTTTTGAAGTATTCATGCTGTGTGATGGACTATAACCAGAACCATTACTACATTAACTCCACGCAATGATACCACTTGCCATGGAGGGGTAAATGCACTCCATGTAAATACTGAAGTGCAGAGCGATTCAATGTTTTCAGATTCAAACTATTCTAGAAATATTCCTATCAAAGACGTGTTCATGTTTTAACCGTTCCGAATCACATACGATGTATACTATGAACATAACCTTATAACTAAACTAGACACATACAATAAAAATCACATAAAATGATACAGCTATCATCAGATAAGAGGTATCTTCTGTGAAAGTCATTATTGGGTGATGAAAGTAATTTATTACTTGTTATTTATCAGTATGATCTAAGCCATCAACATTCATATATATTATTATAAGTGATGTTTTAGTAGACTGCATCAATTCACTTGATGCCGATTTAATCTTTATGATTTCATGAGCTTTGCTCCCATAGATAGTATATTTCTTTCACCACAATTTGAATCATAGAATTAGAGCAATTTTCTAGATTCAAGCCCTGGTGGACTAGGCACATGTACAGCCCTTGAGGGCATCTCCGGTTTCCTTAACATGGCAAGGGTTAACAGACCAGCTAAGATGGATGAAAAAACTGTATCAACATACGTTTTTCACCAAGACTGTGCACTTATTTTTCTGTTTGTGCCATAGCCTCAGATTTTACATTCATAAATCTAATGTAGTCTGGATGTATCACGATATATGTATTTCATAAAACAAGTAATTTTCTAGATAATCATAATAGCAACTGAACATAAACAGAGCAATATTAACCAACGTACACCCAGAATCTTCAACCGTTTCATCGCATCACAGCAATTTTCTAGATTCAAGCCTATGAACATTACAATACCAACCAAGAATCGTCAACCAATTCGGGGTTTCATAGACTTAGGGCATCTAGATTCAAGCCATTAAACATTAATAGACGAATACCAATAAAGAATCCTCAACCAATTCTGGGTGTCATAGACTAAGAGCATCTAGATTCATTCCACTAAACATAAATGGACCTATAATACAAGCCATGCATACCAATCTCCAACCAATTCAGAGCTTCATAAAATTAGAGCAATTTCTAGACTCAAGCCTCAACCCTCAGTGCCATTTAACAGACTATCATCAACCACCTAAAACCCAGAATCTTCAATAAATTCAGAGTTCCATAGAATTAGAGAATTTTCCACTCAAGCATCAGTGGCATTTAACAGTAATACCAACCAACCATCTAAACCCCATACTCTTCCACCATCTAACTCCCAGAACCTTCAACCAACCAACCAACCATCTAAACCCCAGAATCTTCAACCAACCAACCATCTAAACCCCAGAATCTTCAACCAAATCAGAGCTCCGTAGAATTAGAGTAATTTTCTAGACTTGAGCCACATTAATGTACTAATACCAGCCATGCACTGCCCGGAATCTTCAAGCAATTGACTGCAAGGTGAGAACGTGTACTTGCGAGGTGTGAAGGTGTACTGAGGACAAACTGATGTTTAGTTCCTGGTGCTATTACCTTTCACCCTCTTTGACCCAATATGGGAAGAATTCCCTCGCTGGTTACAGCAAACAATTGGACCATCATCAGAGCAAATAAGAGGTTTTCCTATTTGGTGGGTTTGATGGCAATCATGATTGACATACAATACAGTCACAGCAAATGTATCACCTTCAGAGATGATTCAAGTGTGGTGTGTGGGGTTTACTGCTTTGACAGTTCGCCTTCCAGCTTAGCTGATTTCGGCAGACTGGTCCCTCCTTGGGACGCATGTGTTGCATTTTCAGATTAATGTATTAATATTCTCTGCCAGAGGCACATAGAAATGTTCACCAATTGATTATTTTCCAAAATTGTAATCATCCAGGGTTGACCTACCGGCAACTGAATACCTATACCCAATCAGTAATTGTTGTGTTGAGACCAGTCAGTTCTATATTACCAATGAACATCAATAATATATTCTGCCACACTAGAAGCGAGGTAATAAGACAGACTTGTCATGGATAGAAATCAGAAGATGATAAATGATACTGAAATCTATACCCAAAGTAAACACAAAAACCTGCCATACAGAAGTAGTATTTCTTACTGCCTGGACTGTGTCAGAATAGTTGACCTTTCTGTGATGACAACTATTTCAATGTCATGGTGTGTAACCCATGTTTACACTGTATGGTAATGATAGGTATGACTTAATCAGACCACATGTTTGAAGTGAAGCGCTTTATTCCGTGTCCATTACACATCCTAATCCTGACAAGTTTACTGCACCTTTGGTTAGCATACAAACCCTGAGTATATAATCACCCATTGTAGGGTAGTCTTCTGGCATTACTCAATATTTGTCAGATAATTCCAGGATTAACATGCTTTATCTTCAGCAGGGCCAATCACAATGCTAAAAACATTCTGATCTTGTTGCTATCACAGCAATAATACCTCTTCGTGAATCGTGATACCCAATAGTTGTTGAACAATGCAGGCAATAGTAAATAGACATGCCAATCAGACTGAATGGAGAATTGAATGTATATATGGCAGATAAATTCCAAACTGATGTCTGGAGCACTGGTGGCATACCCTAATTGACATACAGCATAAATACTGGACTAATAATGCCTAGTGTCAGAAACTAAACCATGAAATGAATGAATGAATTAGTGCTTTACATCGCAGCAGGAATATTTCACCCATAGGCGACAACTACAGTGTTACTATACAATACAATTACTAACCAGATACGCAAGAATTTTTTTGAAACCATGCATGAAAACCATGCCAAAAAATCAAGAGTAATATGTAGAACATAGATAAATAGAGGATGATAAGACAGTGTATAATTTAAACTTTTCATAGAGTAGAATTTCCTTTAAAAAGGATAAAATATGATGCCCAGGAACCTGCGTAAATACATGTTTCAGATTAGGTGAATAAGAAAACTCGGCATGCTTAGTTGCAAAGTCCACAGTCAAGCAAGATATGCTTGACCGTGAGGTCCTCGTCACACCCAATGCACCAAGGTCTATCATTGCCTTTTAAAATATATGAATGTGTATAAAATGTATGGCCTATGTGGCATCGTCGCAGAACAGTTTCGAGCATACTGTAAAAGACTTACATTTCGCGGGCGGAAATTTTGCGCAAATGCTATAATTGACATATTCGCAGGAATTAAATTATGTGCATTTGCCCACAAAAAAAAAATGGGGAAAAAACTATTCACTCACATAATGAACAAAAGTACTACTATAACGTGCTCACCAGCGATTACGAACGCAACTAGTTGTAAAGACCAATTAAAATA
>JAUTBT010084901.1:0-11990 GCA_032361225.1 Lepetodrilus schrolli | reverse complement strand
GAACATTGATGCCGGGCCCCCGGGGCGGGATTTGAACCTGGAACCTTTGGCTCCGAAGTCCAACTGTTCTACCACCCTCCCCTTGAGTACCCTATTAAGAGCCCCAAATCTATCTCCGACATGTATCATTTTCCAAACAAATGGACAACCAATCAAATATATAGTTTTTGTTTGTTTGGAGTTTATTAGTCACTTTAACCCTCTCCCTGCTGGATTAGGCATAGGCACTGCTCTTTATGGCATCTCCAGTTGCCTTCAGCATGTAGAGGGTTAATGGTTACTTAGCTCATATCATTGCTCGTTAGCTTTATGGCTGGAGAACATCCGCAATATCTCGTGATAAAAAATACAAAACTATGGACAAATATGAACAATATAAAAACGAGTGGGACCTGCGGGAAATGTAGCTTGTTGCCCAATATACTTGTGTAGACAAATCAAATGTACATATATTCAGGTAAAACACGTTTGACCATTAAATATGTCCAAAACAAATGTGATTGTTTGTATGCCTTTAACATTTCTTAGCCACATTCTGATTGGTTGTCCAGTAATCAAAGTGTGGAATGGAGGATGACATAGATGAACAGTGATTCTAAACGAGGGTACTCGTTATGCATACAACTTGAAGAACAGAGGCAGTCTAATAATGAGAAATACTAGTACTCAGAAAGCCTGGACTTTGAGGTCACAAAATGTTTTGTGTATGAATTCATGCTCAGCTCGCATTTTGCATTAGGATCAGAGTGTAAAATCCCAGATGGACATGAAATTGTACTCAAAAAGGTTTCCTAACCTTAGGGCGTGAGTGGAAAATGTGAGTTGAGCATGAAATTATTCTCAAAAGTTTCAGTTTCGTAACCTTGGGGCCAGGTCACATTCGATTAATATCGAATTTGGAGCATTAATAGTAACCTATATTCAAATCATCTCCAGTGTAATTATTCAGTGTATTAGATTGTTAAATGTAGATATATATTAGAAAATCACGTACAAACATTTATGGTTAACTTTATACTCATATGCTAACATACATAGTGATTCAAGATGCATATATAAAGATTATCACATTTAATTTAAAATAACATTAAAATAATCATTCATCCAGTATCATACTTCTATTAAATCATTAATTAAATAATGGAATTTAATACCACAGTTAATTCTTCAAAACCAGACAGATTGATGAATAACTTCTTAATCCATTTCGACCATCATTGACTTTATCATTTCACTGTACACCAACCACAGTTATGAACCTTTCGTCAGATTTGCACAAGCATTCACAAGTTTTCAATCCATCTAAACTAAAATATAAATAATTGAATATCCATCATCGCAATGCCATTCAATTTCTTTCACTGAAATTTTTACTTTTAACATTCTTGATGTCCTAAATTCGTATAGATAGTCTATTATTTTAATAATAATCTTGTATTCTGCAACTAATTTTGTAATTTATTTTTTATTCAAAATCACAACCTATGTTGACTGTCCTTGAAGAAAAAAATCTGTTCTATAACTGATCAAGCCGAAAGCACCAAAACGTCTTTCACGCTCCCATTTCGTAATTATTAATATACTATTTTCCAAAGTATTTTTCCACAGCCAGTTCATTCAAGCATTGCCATATTAACATTAATAAGCACATACATGCTACTTTGGAGTTTATTCTAACTACTGTGAGTTGAGTGGGGTGATGTGTCATAGCAATGGATCTAAAAATAAATGAAAATATTTTAAATGCCAAATTGTCCATATAGCGTTACAGTGAAATAGTGTAACTGAAAAGTAAGTAAAACAAAAAGTATTGATCCTTAATTTAGTGCACAAAACTTATAATGTGTTGCATAACTGTGAAAACAGGCCTCTAAGCCACACACTTAAATGAAACACTAAATTTAGAAGAGCAATTAAATAAATTGTTGAATGTGTGAATTTGCAAAAATATAATGAACAATTTGGCAGAATATACATGCTGTTATAAATATATAACAAGTATTATTACCCCAGTGGGTTATCAAATGACATTTTGTAAGGAAATATTACCAATATACATCCACATAACTTTCCAAGAATCTTGTATAAATTGTTATATATTTCTATGGCATCTGCTAGTTCAGTGGTATGCACAGCTATCAATTCCAGAGCTATAATTACAAACCCTTTGTAACGGCAATTGTTAATGGCAATTTTCCCTCATAAACAAAATGACATCTGGGGTAACAATCCAACATTACAGCGGTTCAGTTAAATACCAGCTTTATCAGTTTTGTGAAATTTCATATTTAGCATTGATTAAATTAGTGCTTTACATCATAGCAGGAATATTTCACCATACGCTATTGGATTTAGCCCTCACTAAAGTTTGGTTAACCCTCTCCTTGCTGGAGGCAAATAGATGCCCTAAAGTGCCGTGGTACCTGTGTCTAATCCAGTAGGGAGAGGGTTAACTAGATTGTCTCATTTCAAAGCTGATATTGAACTTGACACTCATGTAATGTCTACTTTTTCCCAGTGCTAAGGAATTTGAATACAAACCTTTTTATCAGGCTTTTGCCTTTTTTCTAGAATCTGGTTAAAGTAAATGTGGTGTAAGGTCACTCACAAACATCAAACATAAAACAAGTGTGACTAAATATACAATGGGACTTGAAAATATCATGATAAATGGAAGTTACTATAAACTATGACAAATAAAAGTTGAGTTATACTAGCAGTACGAGATCTACACATCAAAATGTGAATCTTGAATCCATAGAGCCACTTTGAAAAATATTCTATATGTCTTGGATGAGGAGGATTCCATGTCATATCTATCTTCCAAGACTGACAATGTTTTCATAACAGTCATTTTCTTAAGAGAAAAGTCCAAATTGTAATAAAGTTTAGCAATTATCTAATAGTTGACTATGACAAGTGGCTCAACAGATTACAAAGAAAAGTGAAAACTGTATGAAATGGGTATGATATGAACGATGTTTTTGATTTCCAAACCTACATTTGTTAGAAACACGAAATTTATTTCATTGACAATTTTATATGCAATAATTTGTTTCCATGCTATGAATAAATACTATCCAAACTTATATCCTACAGATATTTCCATTCTAAAAGCATTATATGGCAATAGCAGCAAATATCAATGCTAACTCATTCTCTACTTCAGATATATTATAACATTATTAATAAAACTTTAAATCTGCAAAACAACACAAGTTAGGCAAAGAGATATATAAAATGCTACAAAGGCAGAATTGGAAAATTCTTCAAGGGAGATAACTGTCAATGGCTCACCGGTTCAGCTTGACAGAGCAGGTCACAGAGACACCACCATTTTAAACTTCCCGTCGGGTAGAAGGCGTGGAAACAAGATCGGAACGTCTGGTGGCACTCGTAGAGGATTTCTTCTTTCAGGTTTTGAAATGCAGACACGCTCGGAGGCTCGCGTAGATACACGGCAAACTTTACCATGTGCACCTCCTCCGCTAAGATTCGTCTCAGCAAGTCTCGCGTGTCTCCGATACGTTCAGACATTACTGTGGTCTCGAGTGGGTATTTCTTTTTGTGCACTGTACACAACAACAAAGTAATTTATTTATTTTATTTTTTTTAGTTTGGGTTTAGAGCCACTTTCAAGATTCTTTCACTTATATCACGGCTTGTCAATTTAGGGCAGGAGCAAACCTGCAATATCCATAGTGCTGAATGTTGCAGGAAACCTGCAAGCACTGGCTGGTACTGACAGACCAAACTGCCTTTTGCACGGAACAGACAGCACATCCTATCATGATCGCATTAGAAAGGTAACTTTCGTGAACATTGATTCCAGACTCCCAGGACAGGATTTAAACCCAAGGCCTTTGGCTCCCAAGTCCATTGCAGTCTAAGTCTTTGGAAGGGCATACAATGATATACTATATTGACATCCAAATTGTACAAGAATCAAGTGATAACTTTGGATGGGTACATGTTGTGCAAGACAAAAATAGACTGATGACTTTAGAAGCATAAATACATTGCTGAAATGTCATGATCTACATTGATCAAAATAAATTGTGAAATGTTTTGCACTTGCCTCCATCTGGGTAGATCTCATTGACGTAGATGCGAATCAGACGAAGACACGCTCGACAGATGTACACCAGACGCTGCAGTTCCGAGGCCGCGGCCTCATAGTTAGCTCCCTTGAGTCCGTCTATCTCGCTGATCGCTGTGTGGAACGTTGCCCATCCCCACTCGAGCAGGCGCAGTAATGACTCGAAACATTGCTGAAGACATGAACAGTCAACAGATTTATTTATTGAAGTAGTGCTTTACGTCGCAGCGGGAATGTTTCACCAATACATGACTGCCTCAAACAGAAAACAGAACCTTCATTAATAGAAAACACAACAAAAGCAAGGACATTACACCATGAACAGCAGAGATTTTTCTAAAAATGTATTTAATATATTAATCAACTTTTTTCCTGTTTGCTTATGTTTACAACTATGTACCAAGGGGAGTAACTCAATATTGGAATGAGAGAAGGCAAAGCAATGTCACATTCATTAATTGCGTACAGTTAAAAAGTGTCACTAGCCCAATTCAATTCTCTCAATGTTAAAGTTATTATAACCTAAGGACTATTTGACGGATGTTAAATAATCATAATGGTCGGGGTTTCGAGGATATGAAGAATGGAAAAGGCCTGAATTCCAAGACATTAAAATACATGAAGAATCAGATCCAAATCCTACTTACCGGCGTGACAGAGTGAGCAAAGTCCTGGCTGAGGATGTGCGCTGGCTCCACCAGCTCAGTGCGTCTTACAACACTCGGGCTGTCACGTGACGGCAGCCTACGAGAGAAAGCATGGCAGAGGTCGTAGATAATATTTTTTATTTTTTTATTTTTATAAATTGGGGTTTAGTCGCTTTCAAGATTCTTTCACTTATATCACTACGTCAGTTTAGGGTAGGAGGAAACCCGCAACATTCGTAGCGCTGAATGTTGCAGTAAACCTGCGAGCACCGGCTGGTACTGACAAGACCAAGGATGATAACTGCATTGCCACTCTACAGACATCGCATGCTATCAATATCGCATCAGAAAGGTAACTTTTGCGAACATTGATGCCGGGCCCCCCGGGGCGAGAATTGAACCTGGAACCTTTGGCTCCGAAGTCCAACTGTTCTACCACTGCGCTACCACCCGCCCCGTTATTTTATCTAAGATGGCATCTTAATCCATGAAGAACTAATGTTTCGCAAATATATTCTCAATTAAACAATACTTGAAAAACTTGTGCAATGGCATGTTTAGAATGCATGTGTAACTTTGAAATGCATTAATATGCTATATGTTGATTTACCTAATTATGAAATATTTATGAAATATGAAGATTGACAGTTCACGATAGGTTAAATTTTACTGATTTTAACATGTGTTCAGTTGAAGATCAAACATGTCAAAAGAGATAGATCATGGTTTATCAAAGCATTATGACATAATTTTAAACAGTATACAGTCCAGTTTCAATGATCAGATTGTCATAATTGGGATATTTGAAAGACTAGTATTAATAGTTACAAGTAGTGACTAGACATTAATACCTGTCACTGATGTTCTCTTTCTGATGACAGCATTGTTAGATGACGTGGCGTAGACACCAGCACTGACCAAATTCTTGGATACGAGACGATTTTGAGAACTGCTTCCATCACGATCATCATCATTTGTGTTCTTCTTTGTGCTTTTGAATAAAGGCTTGATTCCCTTCTGTAGCAATGCAAAAGAGCATATAGAGAATGACAGAGAATACAGATGCTGTTGCTAAATATTTCTTTCTGTGGATAATAGTTGTCTGTTTGGGGGAAGATCATTCTCTCTAATAGACAGAGCACACTTACTGCACAGATTCCATTCGAGTCCTCTGTAACAGTTACAAGGTTACGACATAACCTCAAATAAAATAATGTCTAAATAGTTTAACAACAAAAAAAATTTTGTGGAGAAATATATACATATCTCTGATATAATTGCTTGCACCTAACATAATGTCATAGACATTAGAACGAATGAAAACATTTTGTTTTCAAACACATTACGCAATCTGATCATATTCAAAATGATGGTAGACACTCATATATTAAACCATTCATTACATAATACATTCATTACGTGATCACCGAAAACAGGTGACGTTATTCAGTCAACAGAAAAATGACTCCACATTTGATCGCTGAATTCATGTTGATAATGTTTAGGAATTCACTTGGAATTGTGATCATTGAGAGTTGTTGAGTTACTAAGTATTGTGATATAATCAGAATTAATATTAATCCCAACATTAGTAAGTATTGACACAAAGTTTCTTATTGTGGCAAAAACTAGCAATGTCGAGATATCTGTTACATATCCCGGAGTGGCCGGTTTCTGCCACCATAAGAAACTGTGTGTCAATATGGTACTTACTATTGGCATGAATTATAACATTAATTCTGATTACACCACTACTGTCTACCAGTCTACAGTCAGTGACTTAATGATTGTCGTTCATCATAATTCCAGGTAAAGTCCAAAACAATATAAAGATACAATCACCAATCAAATTTAGTATTCAAAACAAAAAAATAAAAGTGTGGCAAATATTTTATTTCCATATTTTTTTGGTCGTGGGAAAATTATGCTGTCTGCTTCGACTGCTGTAGATCATTCGTCTTTATCATTGGCTAGCATGTCATGGAATCATGTTGAAGAGTTATGTATAAATTTAAAAAATAAAATGCTGAACATTTATGTAAAAAGTAATTAGATATATATTTTAGCTGCAAAAATTAAATGCATACATTTCCACGTGTAAAAACTACTACTTTCTGTATTTCAACATTGTTGATTTTATGATTGATGCTTCATTAATGAGATTCATTGTGATTAATCTGCATCTGCCTCTAGACATGCACTTAATCTAATGATATCTGACAGTGGCGGAAACAGGTACACGGCGGAAATAGGATACGGCGGGATATTTTACAGAACGGAATACACATAACCAGCTGATAACAGATGACATACTATACTTATAGTACTAGTATTCGAATAATGAAATGAAGCTACGTCTATATAATGGATACTAATCTATTTACTGTTAGATTTGTTTCAAATTTTTCTTTTTCTTCTAATGTTTGAATCCTAAATTTCCCATGCGACATGTTCCAAGGGAGGTAACTATATTTCGCGTTCACTGGTCGGGGAATTACTCTCAGCACTACTAAAAATAGATGTGGGCTATCCCCCGCCATTATGTTATAGTGCAAAATAGTCTAATTTATAAATAAGAATGGAAAAATCAAATGGTAAGCTTCCGATTCACAAGACCATTTCCGAGAATGTACTTGTAGTTATTATTGAGTAACATATTTTTACTCCCACGTGTCTCAGAAACCAATTCTGAAGTAAACATGGTAAAACCAAGGATTGTAAATGTAAATTATTCAATCAAAAGGGATAGTCAAATATTTTGGCAAATGTGATCACGGCCCGGTCACTTTTATTACTAAATTTGGCCGAATCTCGGTTGCAAAATGTATTTCATGCTTCCACATACATCTAGGCTTCAATTTTGCAACCAAATAAATTAATTGTGATGACAGTTTTTACTGTAACTACTTCATTCACCGGCGCGATGTTTTAATGAAATTGCAAGTTATGGAAGGAATATCAGTAGATATCGTTTGACCCAATTCTTGTTTTATTTGATTGTTTATTTGATTGTTCTACAATTGTGATATCATGCTGTAGATATCGCTTGACCAAAGTATTTGAGTAGATATCGCTTGACCAAAGTATTTGATTGTTTAACCATTGTGATGTCGTAGCATTTCTATGATGTCACAGTGCAAATGCACAGCAGCCTAAAGATTTGACTTCACAGTAAAATCTGTATAATTTGGCATTTATCTTCTTTAATTACTTTAAAATGATATTTGGTGATAAATAGAATCATAGAATCTCACCTTCGTGTCATGGAATATCCAATATATCAAAGTTATTAAATCCGAGGCTTTCACGACTCGCGTTGATATATTTGATTTTCCAAGACACGGGTGAGAGTAGAGATTCTCTCTCTCTCTCTCTCTATCTCTCTCTCTCTCTCTCTCTCTCTCTCTCTCTCTCTCTCCAGAGCTGACCGGCTTCTGACCAAGCTAGCTGCTACAGGGCTTAAATTAGCGACTAATTTAAGTGTTTCTGGATCTGCAGGAGTCAAATGGCTCTTCGGAAACTTTTGTAACTTTGAGGCCTGCGCTAATTGGTTCTCAAGTGGCTCTGCTTATGTGTACAGGTTTTTACAAGCCAAAATTTCTCGTACATCCCAAGACCAAAGGTTGAGGGGTGTACGAGAAATTTCATGCAGAATGTCTTTCATGGCAATTTCTGATAGATATTTACAATATGTGTTAATTATTACATTTGTACTCTATTTTGTCTATATTTCACTTTTCAGACAACCCACTGCATATATCTTGGTATGATAGTGCCTGGATACCTCTACTCAACCAATCCAATGTGCTGGACTACTTTTCTGAGCGGAGTAATCCGTTCTATGATCGCACATGCAACAATGAAATTATTAAAATGCAGCGGCTCAATGTAGACAATCTTACGTAAGTTGTGTAAAATTACTACTGTTAAATCATATGTACGATCAGTAGGCCCAAAGTTTTCGCAATCTGTTTCAGTTTGAGAGTAACTTTTACAGGGCATATAAGCATTTTTTAAATGCCTAAAACTTAATATAAACAAATTACTGTAAAATGTTCACTATGTTTCTCCGGGTTCAAACATATACTTCAATTTTACTCTTTTTTATCATTCAGCTGTCATTTTAAGCTAAAAATATAGTATGCCCAAATATTAAATAGAGGATCTCATATGAGTGGTCACACATTACTGAATTTATTAATTCTTTTCCCGCCAAATCACAGAATATGTGATTACCCCGCAGGGACAAACACGTTTTGACACAAACAATCGGAAAGCTTTGTGAAAATAACGACACATCCTATTTATAGCATTGAAGATGTGTGCAATGATCAGTTATCTAAAAAGAGTTGCCTCACTTTTGAGAAATATTTTTTTAGAGTAATTGGCCTTGGATCAAAACTTTCTCCAATGTGCATGAATGTGCATGAATGTTTTTCAAAACACTGACGGTCCTGTGTTTTCCATGGTAACCAGTAAACATATCGATTCATTTTCATATCTAGCTTATAGTTCAAATGCTAATCTTTAATTTAGTACCAAATATGTGCAAATACTATTGAATTTCATAATAACAGTACTAACATGAAAAGCCATTGCCAAATAGGTGCAGTTTTTGAAAGAGTTGGCAAAACTGATATTGTGCTCGGCAAAGTCAACAGGTTTAATACATTTAGTAATATATGAACACGAATGTGAGATTCTGTTTATCACGCAACTATAGAAACTATTGTAATATCCATTTTCAGTCACAAACACTAAATATAAGCAAATAAATGTGTAAATATTAATAAATGTAATTGCATATTTAATTGAAGAAGTCTTTTAAATTTATGTTCGACAAATTAAGTCACAAGAAGAACTCTAAAAAAAGGTTCAAAAAAACTTTGATATATCGCATATGAATACATTATAAAAATACATTGTGTTATTGCACTAGTGAAAATATTTATACTTA
The DNA here is from genome assembly GCA_032361225.1 of Lepetodrilus schrolli. Taxonomy (NCBI): domain Eukaryota; kingdom Metazoa; phylum Mollusca; class Gastropoda; order Lepetellida; family Lepetodrilidae; genus Lepetodrilus; species Lepetodrilus schrolli. The sequence goes on along the minus strand of JAUTBT010084901.1, from coordinate 2,287 downwards.
CAGCATTTATTGCACTCCCAAACTCTGATATTATGTAATAAATAATGTGTATGATACCCATCTGCAATATAAAACAATAACTCTTTCATTCACTCACTATGTTATCTGAACTGTCAACAACTAGAAGTATAGCTATTAATTAGATACGTACACTAGAAAGTGACAATTGAAAATTACTAAGTAAGCCTTTTTCTGACCCATGTTTGTGTTGTTGATCCTGTAAAGTTTTCTTAAATTGATATTTCCTGGGCTGCATATTTGAACTTGAAAATAATAGTAATGCGGTATGGACATTATATCGCGCCAAATCCACTCTCTAAAGCATGCTCATAGTTCAGTGTGCTCTCATTTTTCGCCCCACATATTTGAACCAGGGTATCATTTCTCAAAGCCCTCATATCCACTGATATGCACTATTATTATTATTATTATTATTTTTCTTTCTCACCTCCATGGGAAATATACAACCCAAGCTGCCTTTCAATGGTAAAGAAGGTACCCATTCTCTGCTGGGTGAATTAATTGTTTACTCACACAAGAAGCAAAATAATACATTTACGTTGTGATGTATTAACCTTGTCTATGTTGACCATGTTAAGTATGGTATTGAGGCTCATCCACACATTCAACTTTCTTTTGGCAAAGTCAATTTTGATAAATACAATTTAATAATGTCGACCAAGGACTCTGTCGAACTTTAAAAAAAGTTTGCCAATTTCCTCGGTCCACACTATCTAATTTATTTGTAAGACTTCAAATAAAAGTTGATATGGAGTGTAGACATAGTAGACATGGTAGAAGAGAGCCTTTACACTAATGCTAAATGGTGTTATGAATCTTCAGACATGGTGTATGTTGTCATGTTTAAATACCATTGTGTTATGTACTGTTCAGTAACATGACTGGGCTGGAGTATATGTTGCTGCATGTTCAGGAGCCTATTCTATACGTCATCCGGAAACAACACCGACATTCTCCAACACAAGGTTAGTTGAACATCTGACATACCAGGCATTCTGTCGTAACACAAGTACAGTGTATATAAATCTAGGCCTTCTTTCTGGTCATCTCTATATCATAGTTTCTGTTCCCAATGTTAGATGACACACTACTAATACTACATTACTAGTGATCCGTTCGTATTGATTGTTGAAACCACCATTTCGATGATTAATGGACTGCAAAGAAAAATTATCGATACTCATGAATATTTAATATTTTACTTCATTTGTTGTCTAATTTATTAGTAATACTAGTATAAACTATTTATAGAATAAGACACAAGATACGAGTGATTATGGAAAATATTTCCCTCGTGAAATTAATGTTCACAGTTCCGAGCTTTCACGAGGGACATATGTTCCGTAATCACTTGTATCTCATGGGTTATTCTAATTATAATCATATTAATGTAATAAACCATTGAAAATTGCTGACAAACAGCTTTATCAAGAGGGCGACCCAAATCAGTTGTTGCGTATTCATCCACCTGTAACATCAAGATTGGTCACTTCTTGTTCTACGTATATTCCCATGGCAAAATATAGATCCTTTGAATATGTCATTTAGAAGATAATATGTGATGCCACTTAACTTTTATAATGCAAATAATTTAATGGGTAGCAAAAAAAGTGAGTAAGAAATTTCAAAAGTTTGGTGCATGTGGACTGGCCAGTCAGGGAAAACTAGCAGTTGAAAATGTGTTTGTTTCATCTAAGCACGAGAAACACAAAAATATATAATCAACACTGTTGATTATCGAATCGTTATTACACAGGAGATATCCACCACATATATTGAATAATGTATTTTATGCCATTGAAGTTAATTATTTGAATAATTTACTTCTTAAGGCAGTTATCAGTTAAAATTAAGTTTATTAGTTTTAAAATCAATCAAGATAATCATGGTAATCAGATCATACCTGTAAACGAAGGTGGACTACTTAGTTTTATTTTGTGTCTTCAAATTTGTTATTGAAACATAGCTACAAATTGGTACACTTCTAGATGAGAGAACATGTAGCTTATTGATCAACTTTATTTGATTTATATATGAATATCGTACTAGACTACATTATATATTAGTAGAAGTACACAGGGCGGGTGGTAGCGCAGTTGGACCTCGGAGCCAAAGGTTTCAGGTTCAAATCCCGCCCCGGGGCCCGGCATCAATGTTCGCGAAAGTTACCTTTCTTACGCGATATTGAGAGGATGTGATGTCTGTAGAGTGGCAATGCAGTTATCATCCTTGGTCTTGTCAGTACCAGCCAGTGCTCGCAGGTTTA
>JAUTBT010084900.1:0-11992 GCA_032361225.1 Lepetodrilus schrolli | reverse complement strand
ACTCTACAGACATCGCATCCTATCAATATCGCGTCAGAAAGGTAACTTTCGCGAACATTGATGCCGGGCCCCCCGGGTCGGGATTTGAGGTAACAAAGTTGAAAAGTGTCCCATATTTTCACGCACCTGTCCTTAATACGCAATTAAAGCACATCAAACATTCCTCGTCCAATGAATGATATGCCCCTATTAGCCTTACGTGGAGTACTAATATACATCTATTTTACAGATAAAAATACTCTATTCAAAGCCTGAGTGTTTACCGTGTTTGCACGTGAAAAACTCGGTATTTAGAAGAGGTTTCAGATAGTTAAAGAACTCGTAAGAGAACGTTATCGGTGTAAAAAGGTATTGTTGTTTGAGTACGTCCTCAAGAAACAATACCTTTATACACTGATAACGTACTCTTTCTCGTCCTATACCATCTGTAACTATAACCTCGAACAGATGTTTTGCTGTACGACACATTAACCCATTATAGCTTTTGCTGCCAAGCACAGGTACCTAACACGATGTTTGCTGTCATACACGTGAACCTAATATAGATGTTGTTGTCATACACATAACCCTATCATAGCGTTTGCTGCCATATACATAAACCTTACACGATGTTTGCTGCCAAACACATAAACCTAACATAGCTTTTGCTGCCAAACATAAACTTAAAACTTTTGCTGTAAGGCGCACGTTTCCCACTCTGTACGACTCCTATAGCCACATTATGTAACATCAGTTGGTTACCGAACAAGAGATGTGTCCACATACATAGGTCTGGTGTATGCCTACAACATTTGATGCATTTACACACAGCATTAAAAGCACGGATATATTCGGAATAAGGATCATCAAGTCTGATATACGACTTGTCCGTGTGAAGTAATGTGGTGTCGCATGATCATGAGTTACTGTAAAAAAACAAACATCATTTGAATAAAAAGATACATTAAAAAAAAGATACATTAATCCATTGTGGACGAAGTATACGGTTCTAAAATAAAACGCCCTCACGTATACTTATAGCATGACTCATGTTATGTGACAGGATGTGCATTTACTGTGCATCAGTGATATTCGGTGCTCGTCGTAGGCAAGGTTATATCTTGACATAAATACAGAGTGTCAGAACTTGTGCCTTATAGGAGGACATGTAGTGGACATGCTATGGTGGTGGGGTTTACTGTTTTGACAGTCGCCTTCCAGCTTGGCTGATTTCGGCAGACTGTCTCACAGCATGGAGCTGGAGAGCGTTGAGGACATGCTAACCTATTTTTTTTTTATCATAAAATTACTGCAGCATTGGTTTCGTTATTAATGTACACACGGCATATACGTTGTCATAGATTTCACAAAACCATCGAAGTTGAGTAGGCCTACATTCAAATTCTCAGAAGAATACATTTTCAACAAGCATTGGCTACAAAATCAAATAATTATTCAATTAATCAGCCACCCCTGGCGCATGATGTTGAACTACAATATTCCGGGATCGAATCCATGATTTCGGTACATCTAACTCATGTTGTTGCCATTCCCGACGATATAACAATGATTTCAACAGTCCGGCAGTGATCAGCGGTGATTTCACCAGTCTAGCACATGACATCGCCCTAGGTCTTCATGACATGCGAGTACACTTATTGCGAGATTGCAGTGCTGTTCCGCGCGTGCCACTATGACATAATTACACCGGTAATATATTTCAAAGACATAATAACGTTCTTGACTGATCAGGGACAGATAATATGGTGCTTTTGCGATTATGTATGGCAATATAATATTAAATTGAATCTCTCGCATACGGAAAGACGAAGAAAATAAATCATCTTCTCACAGCTAGATATTGCTAACATTGTGACATTGGTTGATCGCTCTGTTCGAGTATTTCAAACCCTCGGATATTATGACAAGGTGTATCAAAACATCAAACAGGAAACAGATAGCATAAGGGCTTATTGTACATATCAATCTTCACAATGCAATGTTAAAAATGTTATAGTTTCCAGCACGGGGGGGAAAAAATTCCTATCATCGCCAGACATGATCTGCGCTTCCTGGTGAAGTTCCATCGCACCCTCACTGACATCAACAAGACTGGATTTCGCTCATTTTGCTTAGATAACCACGAGCCACGGACCTTCTCCACACCGGGACGTGCTGTGGGAAGTGTCTGCAAAGTGCAGTCAGTTCACTTTCCTCCCCGATACCCTCGTTCTCCTGCAGTATTGCACCATTAAATTACTAAAGCCGTTTGCGACTTTCCACGTGAGCGCGCCCAAGTGAAATTCAACGAACGGCCATGGATCATAAAACCTCTTTTTTTTCTGTGAGTAAACGAAGGTTATAATCCATACTGATAGTTCTACGATAAACCCGACCTACAACCGTAGTCTATACCCTCGTCGGTGACATTGTTTGGACAGAGTTGACGAACAGTTCCGATCTTGTTCCGCGTGTTCTCGCGGCATTTCATGATCACCTTGGGCGAAGCCTGTGCTAGACTGGTGAAATCACCGATGATCACTGCTAGACAGTTGAGATAATTTAAACGAGTTGATTTAATGCCGTTGATCATGATTGACATAAATGCTATCAAATAAAATTAAGTTCGGTATGTAGAAATTGTGTGACATACAATTAAATCTAGATTATTTTGTTGTAAATTAATAGTCGCGTATGGCTGATATATTCCCGCTGCGATGTAAAGCACTAATTAATTCATTGTAAATTAATAGGAAAGAAATAACATAAGAAATGAAAATGGATTGCTTTTCTTCTGAAGTATGAATACCATTGCGATTTCGTTTCAAAGAATTTCAGAAGAGGAAGATATGAATGCCACCGGGCCACAACATCGGGTCTGTACTTATTTGAGGTCATAAACACATCTAGTTTCTTCACGATAAGAAATCCTTGATAAGAAAACAGTTTTAAAAAATAAAAAATTAAAATAATTAATCAACACGTTTAAATAATGTAAATAAATACAGAAAAGAAAACCCAGACCTGACGATAGCGTAACATGATAAAACTATAATCTTTGGAAGGTCGTGGTACCATTGTGGTGTTAGCCTCTCATGACCGAGCTTACTGCTCTTAAACATGAGTGCATACGTATTGTTTTATGCTTATTTTAAACAGATAGACGTGTGACTGCTACAGCAATTTGAGACTTGATGAAGTGATAATATAGGACGGCGGTATTAAAGGTCCCACGAAAAAGCAGTGTGTTTAATATAGTACGGTTCTCGCCAAAAATGATAATGTATGATGTCTTAAAGGGGCAGTTTGCCATGTGACTACTAATAGTGGGCGCCCTATTTCAGGAGCGATGCATGTGCAATCCACAAGATCCACCAATATCTCAGAGGATGAAAGTAAATTTGTCTTTCTTCTGATTGGATAATACAAAATATATGCATGCGTAGCAAATTGCGTAATATAAATAAAGATATACATGTAATAATAAGAAACCCCTATGACGGAAACCTCAAAATACCCTGTCCATATTGGTTTCAGCTTGGAAGTATTTATGGACAATCTGCCGCAACGTTGCACGGCAGGCTTCCATTAGTTGTGCCATACATAAAACCGAAGTAGCATTCTGGAAGTGTACGTTATGTATCTATTAGGGAACTCTATGATGTAAACCGATCCCGTTTCCGTCTTAAACAAGACAACAGTTCATATCTTGTAAGCATGAACACCGCAATACGATGCGAGTCTTAATTAAAATGGACATTTTTCTTTCGTTTCTTTTTTTTTTAGCTTTTACAAAGGATTAGCTTTACTTCTACCGGTATACGAACTGTTCCATATACCGAAGAGTAACGCCTTATCAGCTACTGTAACATACAGTAATAGTGTCATTGTGTAAACGTATAGATTGAATAGATACGTGTTGTCTAGCACAGCTTGCACCTATACCAGGCATAACCACGCGAAAGCAAAGGTCGATAGACGGTTGATAGACAGACAAATTACCGCAGCTGTATGTGGTTGCGTCACGTATTGTATTAAATGTCACGTAAGCTATTTATACACATCTACATACCGGTACATGCTGGCAGTGCTAAACGATACACATTCTGATATTAGCGCAACACCGGCGGAGATGTTTCTGCAATGTGTTTAATTGTTAATTATAGTTATGTCCCAGGTGAATAATCTTGACTTCAAATTAGACCCTGAGATAGATTGTGTCTGAAATCTTATTACGTTAATTACAACTCATTAATAGCATGAATCCGTACCAATTTTAAGCTTCGCAGGAAAATTGATATTTACAAATAATATGCACGGCATAAATATTTCCTTGCTGGTTTCTCGTTGTATACCTATTTTCCGTGACTATGATATTGCGTAGCATACAGCTTATCCAATTTACGACATAATAGATACAAACTATTATCATGTATACGTCATTGGTATTAATTATCAGGATTAATTTGGGTGAACTATTTCATGCAATACGAACACGACATGCACATGATTAATACCGGTGTCTGGTTCATAACCTCAGGCTTCAGACACCAGGCGCTGAGGATACACACACACAGGGTTAGCAATAGACACTACACCGTGTAAACTCGACATCGATCGCACTCCAATCGATCACAGACATTGAAAAAAAAAATCCATCTCAACTACTTCTACTGTGTGTTGAACTCAGTGGCCTTTCTCACTGAGACCGAACCGCTTCAAGAAATCGTTCTTGAAGGACAAAGAAATCGTCTGGTCCGATGTGCCACCATTCAACGAGACGCGAGGACATTGCTGTCTAATATATAGTGCAATGAACATTCTTTAATCATTTTACATGTTGATTTGGGGTTTTAAACTGCTTTCAAGATTATTTCATTCACGTCATGGCTGGCATGCATATGTACTGCTTGTACTAGTTTGGATTTCCACCAGTTTCCACTGGAATATCATGCTGCAGATAGAACATGGATTCCCCACTCAGACACAGTATACAGACTCCGAGCCGACCAGTTTTACCCCGCTAATGCCGAGCGCCTTTGCTAACGTCTTTTTGGAATGACAGATGTGTACGGTATCATACTATTATTATTATATAATGATATATCAAAGCGACATGATAACAAAAATGGTAAGGAAATAATTTCAATAATTCGTGAACATGATCAATATCTCGTTGACCATTGTTTTCACATCACCAAGGATTTATCATGAACATGAACATTTCATTATTCAGTACTAGCATATCATGGACAATACACTACTGTATACATGCAATGGGGATATTCGTCGTATTACTGCAATGTCCACTAGAGAAGCATGTACTATTTGATAGGTAAACCATTGCATTCGCTTAAACGGACACGTGAAGTAAAACTATAGTTTGCTTGATGGTGTTTAATTATAAATGTACCACGCATAAACAGTATTTAATAATTCACTTAATATGGAGCAGAAACTGTTTATTTGGTTCAAGTATCCTATAATGGTAATATACAAACCAAGCAGAAAACTGGTTACATGTCTACTCTAAAATACCCAATGTTCGACATAAATATTCTAGAATATACTATGTATAGTACAATATATTCAACTAAAGATGCTACATATGGAATTAGAATAAACGTATACTCACTTGAATGAAAATGGAAAAAATCCAAATAATAAATGTATCACAATTAGTGTATCCTAACTCCTTCAAACTGATAACTTTCCCTCAAAGTTTCTCAAGTAAAACTGAAGTGGAACTATTCAGTTGCCTGACGTTATATAGACCAAGGATATCCTTGTATTAAAGCGTGCCAGTCGCTCTACACTTCCGCTCCAATGGGATGGCCGTTTAACGGTTGGCCAATGAAATGGGAGTGGGCCGTTCCATTGAGGTGCAGGAGTAAACTATAACTTGACTATGTCACACATATTCGCCATGCTCAGAAGCACGTTCACGGTAAATTTTGCGTAATCGTCAATGTGAGAAAATTGCTTCACATTCCCGCGAGACTCTATTATGAATAATTATTCAAACATGGGTAAATCTACGTGTTTAACCATGTCAGTTCTCACAGGACGATTGTTACAATGACCGGTAGAAAAGAACAAAAAATAGGATAACGTATGATTTAATTACAGGAAATACATGTGAGGATACGAGCTCCCGCTCCACTGACCTAGTGCGATAATAGAGTAGGCCCAGTGCGATAATAGAGTAGACCCACTTAGATACAAATGACTTGGTATTATCTTTAGGAAATCCAAACTAGCCCAGAAGTGTTTTAGGAAAAAAGCGCTTGAATCGAAAAAGTACCGAGAATTCGAACTCTGCATAGCTCTCGAAAGAACTCGTGTATAACGATATGCAACTTGCATATAGACTTACTCTGTGATGCTGTTCGAATCGATCATATCAATACAAAGTCTTAGGACATGCAAAGTGCAAACCGAATATACACTTCCATGTGGCATACATATAATACTCTTCCACAGTGATTAGATCTAAGGACACAGACCTTGTAAAATGCGCCCATGTGATCATACATACCGGTAACTGATTATTATAAGTTTCGATTCAGCGGTAGCCCGACAGCAAATTTGCTCGCTCGCGAATTCGTGAATCAACAGGTAGTGAACATGCATTATATGCCTTTCTTCGGGTGTACTGTATTCCTTAAGCATCACGCTTGGGAGGAATTGATCGCAGATTATGTTAAATCTGTATATGAATGCATCCATAGAAGTAAGAGACAGAATTTACATCAATAGCTGTATTAATCGCGATATGCACATATAGCATAGGCTGTATGCCTCACAAGGTTGTATAGTATGTCGTCATTCTGGTAAAATGTGACGAGTTTATGTCATTGTTACATGAAAGTTACGCGACTCAGCCAAGACGTATCCAATGGTAACAAGTTGTAATGTGTCTTCATTAAAGTTCTCGAATGCAGAAATAACCTGTCAAATAGCTCTTCATTGCTGGTTTATCTTCGTAACGAGTTCGGCAAAATTGTATGTATTTTGTTATCATTTTTAGTTAAGGCTAAAGTGCTGACGTCAAGGCTACCACGGTCTGTCTGGGTTTACTTTAGTAGGGGAAGAATGGCAATGAAAATAACAGAACACATCGTCATTACGTAGAAGGCACGTATCTGATCATGAATGCGACGTGTGTAATATTAATCAACGCTGGTAAGACTCGGCTATATATGAGAGAGAGGGGGGTGGGGAGACAGACAGACAGACAGCAAGAGAGAGACACAGGAAGAAAGAAAGGGAGAGAGAGAAGGAGACAGACAACAGACAGCAAGAGAGAGTGAGTGAGATAGACAGACAGGGAGAAAGAGAGAGAGATAGGGAGACAGACAACAGACATCAAGAGAGAGAGACAGAGAGAGACAGATAGACAGACAGACAGACAGAGAAAGAGAGGGAGACAGATATACAGCAAGAGAGAGACACAGACATACAGGGAGAAAGAGATAGAGAGAAAGAGCGATAGAAAGAGAAAGGGAGAGGGAGAGAGCAAATGAGGGAGTATAGCGAGAGACAAATATAGATATGAAGGGAAGGACTTTCTCATGTGCTAGAATTTCTCTAAGTCTGCCTTCTTGATATTACCATACACAGAGAGATATTATTACAGTAATTGCCAAAGAAAAGATATATCATTAATTTATCACATACAATGCTAGTTACATTATGGTGTAAACGTGTCATGCTAGCACATTATGCATCTACCTTTCGAATATCAGGCGTAGACTGTAACAACCGTACGTACGTACAGTACATAACTCCTTCAAAGTCATGCTTCTAACAAAGTCATCCTACATGATCGTGATTAAAGTAATTCATTGTAATAATTGCAATCTCAGTAAATCGCCCAATCAGAGAAAAATAATGATAAACAAAAACAATGTTACCTCCCTAGTTGACCCAAAGTCTAGTTCGTGTCACGCCTTGTTCTCGCCCAAATACTCCAAAATATCACTATAGAGCAGATATAAGCCAGTCTAGATTACTGGAGAAGAGAGGGTAAAGAATTTCAGTGGTTCTTTGTATATAAATATAATATCAATCAATGTAATTTATATGTCAACTATTTACTTTCATCCTCTGAGACTATGGGTAGTCTAACCCAAAGTCAAGCGAACAGATACGTCCTCTGTCTAAATTTATCTCCCTTGATTCCATGTTGTCAGCGCCATGACGTGACCTTGGTGTCAATACTTGACCTTTATGGGATATCATTACGTTCCGAATCGGCATTCTGTGACACGCTTATCTGTCAGACCGATAGAACAGTTATTCTAATAATTTATATATGGAAATTATTGTTAATATTTTTAATTGCACATGTCTCCCCTTTGATTACTGTAATATTGTGGATGATGCAGACATTGAATCCGTTATATATAATAGGTCATGGAATGGTTCATATTTAAGATTGCAGAGTTATCATAGGATAACCACATTTACAACGTATAGTATATACTATATTATATATTGTATATACAGTCATCAAAACTAAATGCATCGACGTTTCGCAGGTGAATTCTGACATGATCAGGGTCAAATAAGTACGTTGGAATGTTGGATACGTATATCAGTATGGCAAGCATGAATTAAACTAGTTACTCAAGTCAGATATTTTAATGCTAGCTATAATTATTGATGGTTACTATTTAGAGGGCTGACTACCATGTATTGTATTTTAAATTGTATTTCATGAAAGTAAAAGCAATACTATTGGGTCATGATTTATAAACGTTCAATTATGAGATCATTCTCGTCAACTGATAACTGCCACCGAGTGGAACGAAAGTACTCGTCGGATCCACTTCTATAGCTTGGATCCATGTTCCAAATACCACGGGGGGTCTGACGCTAATTTTACAGGCATGAACTAATTTAGTGAAACATGATTCGAACAGCTGAAAAGACAGAGAGGGTATCCACCATATCACCCCATCAATTAGTCCGTGTTTATCGACGTAATTTGACAATTCGGAACAGAATGAACAAGCCGTGTGGGGCCAAAAGTTCAAGGTCATATATTCTTCATAATCATAGTAGTTTTGTATTTGTAATGTGCGTTGATTAGACATTATAACAGTCAAATATATCATGGGACATGAGAAATACCAGACAGTGCGGACTAATAATAATTTATTTTCCACAGTTTATGGTAATAACATAATAAATATATGACTTTGATGCTCTTGTTATCGACATTTAATGTGTAAGATGGAAATGTATACAGACCCTTAATAGCGGTGCGGTTTATGCGCACATTCCTATAGCTAGTTGATAGTTGCCTTTGTTTAAACAATGAAGAGAGATAGATAGATATTGTATTTATGTCTTACCTCACATAAAATAAGGTACATAAATAAAACACAGTAAAAATACAACAGTGAGCCATCCAATTGGGATTATGAGAGACGATGTATATACAATAAAACCATATCATATTAAATACATGTAAGTATGTACATAAAGAGTATCTACTTGTTAAATACAATATTATACCTAAATTGTAATAAAAGCTTGAAGGTCTTTGCAGTAAAACGCATGACATCTGGACTAGACATTGTAAAAGAAATGTTGTCAACATCATTAAAATTAATAAACTCAGGACATACAACCTTACATGATAAAAGCAGATTACAAACAATATCAGTGTAAAGTGAGCAATGCAATAAAACATGACTTTCATCTTCCACTTGATTAATAAAATTAAAACGTACTCTTTCTGAAATAGGCAGGTTTACATAACGGCCCGTTTCTATTTTTAATGGGGCGACACCACCACAGCACTATTAGCCACTAAGTCAATGGGAGAAATTTCAAACTCAAGTTTGTTTCGAGAAATCGGGGCCAGGACAGTTTGGATGATGCAATTCATGAATTGATCGACATTACTAAATGCATTGCAAGCTGTTAGGTACAACATATCCCTTTTATGTCCCAATACTTATAAATATCTGAATAATCATACAGAACTTGAAGTTCGATACCATTCTTAGATATATTACATTTTTAAAATTATTGTATTAAATGAAAACCGGATGTTAAATCATTCAAGGATACAATGTACGCGTACGTCGCCATATAAGAATATGTATGTCACACACAAAAACGAAGTCTCTATCGATTGGTATACCCGTGACATATATTCAACATGTTGCAAGACCATGTGGTGGGCGCGGTTAGAGTCATTGATGTGTGCACGTACGCGTATAACCGTCAATGTAATTCCGCCTGGTGCACGGCACACCTCGCCTACTGGATGTACGTACAAGAAAGCGACTTGTTTAATCCTGCCCAAACGACAGGAACCACACTCTTTCACGTCACCGCCCGCTACATTCAACTTCCTAATAGGCTTTCCTCTCTACGCTTAGAACTGCACCCAAAAAAAAACTGTCGTAGGAATATCGGAAGAAACACAATGATTACCGTCAATGTATTTAATTAGTGTCCTGCCGGCGTCAAACATTTTTTATCAAGGTTTCGGGGACTATCAGTTTATGCTGAGATATTATATTAAACTATATTAACTGTTTCAGTACGTTTAAGTGGAATTAGTTGTTAACGCTATCTGCATCTGTATACCTCGAAGTATTTGCAAACACTTATTGAAAGAGAGAGAGAGAGAGAGAGAGAGAGAGAGAGAGAGAGAGAAATAGACAGACTGAAAGACAGACAGACATACAGGGAAAAGTAAGCAGTAATGTACATGTAAGATATACTGTTAAAGTATGCGTCTTTTACACTAGAATAGAATATACTTTTATTTCAGGAATTTTAATTAGCCAATCTCTGTTACATTGAATTATTCGGATGCTGAAGAAAACAGTCAAATAGATTAGTGTACAGTCTACTGTCTACGTACGGTGTGTGATTGTGGGACAACTCACAGACATACGTTGGAATTCCTACGAAAGAAAAAAAATCGCATGTCATTGTAGGTTAATCCTTCAATATGTGGAGGTCAAGCTTGGAACAATGTCTGGGATATCAGACACACCAACATTTAGTATGGACTTACAAGCAGTACATAAAAAAAAGGTTATCCGCAGTCAAAGGGTTATGTACCCTTGGTTTATAGCTCACCGCAACGTCCGCGTTTCTTATCTTAATCCAATTCGGTGTAGCTCATTTTTCAGCACGTGATAGGAAAATTGGCTTGCGATGAAAAGATCTTTCAGTTGGGCCATTCGGAAAACGAACGAGAACTTCTGATACCGGTATCGCCCGACGCAGACCGAATGCATGGCTGGGTGGGTTTCTTCTTCTTCTGCTTTGAACTGGGTCATGCAATATCACCACACAAGACGCTTGTTTTGTTTGTAGATTAGCCAGATGGATTTAACAGAAGGGGATCTTAACACCCAGGACAATAATTCACGAACAAATTGGACAGATCTTTCAGGGTGTTATTGGGAACGGATTAGTAGATCGTAAACTGCGACGGGTATTTAATTAAGATATCCTACGAGAAGACCATTGTATTCAGTGAGTAAATCAGATAAAGTGAATATCGTTGGGTGACAATGCGATACATGGCAGCACTTAACGAATCAACAGTAGGTAGAATGATGCATGTTAACAGTTATGTGCTTTAAAAGACAGATACGTTAGTTAAGATATGAACCGAACTATAGGAACAGATTAAGCTAAGTCGACGTGAGGATGGGCATTTGGGGGAAAAAATGCAATGTTGGTGGTAGATTCCTTGATGTAACGTTTTGTAATAATTATGAGCTTGTGTATCAAACAGTGGTAAAGCTGTAACACAGGGTATAGTGGCTGTGCCAATACCGTAAAGTTCCTAGTTAAAGCCACGCCGAGTATAATGACGTCTAGGCTGTAGAATGGGTATACTATGTGAACAGGTTTATTAATAGTCTGAAAAGTCAGAAATCATAATGAGACATCTATAATGTAGCGCTATGAGCTTGCTTTCGAGCGTGGATTTGGCGCAATATAAATGTTCACATTATTATTATTATTA
>JAUTBT010084899.1:0-11992 GCA_032361225.1 Lepetodrilus schrolli | reverse complement strand
GCAATGCAGTTATCATCCTTGGTCTTGTCAGTACCAGCCGATGCTTGCAGGTTTACTGCAACATTCAGCGCTACGGAAGTTGCGGGATTCCTCCTGCCCTAAACTGACAAGCCGTGATACAAGTGAAAGAATCTTGAAATCGACTCTAAACCCCAATTAAAAATAATAAAATTAAAAAATTAAAAAAAAGATTATTATTTATTACAACACGTTACGAACTACTATACGACACGTATCATTTCGTATTCGGCTATCAACGTTCAATTATTCATATATCGTTTGAGCTACTGTATCCTCGAAACACATACCATTATGCCAACTTAACATTCGTCAATTTGATGCATTTTGACGGATTTTGAATACTAGGCACAATGGTCTGTGTTTCGAGGATGGAGCTACTGGGGCTCACTATGACGATCTATACACTGTGCCATCTTTATGTTCTGATGTCACGGGGTTTACCGATAGTGCAATATCCGTGTTTACAGTGCTTCGCGGAAGGAATTTACAAAACTCGGACTTCTTAATTTGATTTTACAGGAACGGGAAATCATGAAAGAGATTATGGTGAACGGTCCAGTTCAAGGTGGGAACATTATTATAATTTAATATCACAATCTATATAATCTATATATAAATGAGATTAAACCTTCATCTGGTTCGGTTTCCCTGCTGTGGAATACTAAGATAGATTGTGACATAAAAATGAAAACACTAAATATAATTGAATTTCCATATTACTATGTAAATCAATAATCGAAACATGAATTTTGTTGAAAGCATTTATGTATTGCATTATCTAACGAACATATTTAATTGTATTTTATTTGATTGATGTACATGCATGCGATACGTACATGCATCATTTCAAACAAATGTCCAATGCCTGTTTGGGCTGATGGAAGCCATAAGGTATTTAACATGTTGTTCACAGGATAACTACATGTGATTACTTTCATGCGTAATGCTATTACTATCAACTTTTCTTAATAGGCAATGTTTAAATCATTTATATTTTCAGCTACATTTCAAGTTAAGGAGGATTTCTACATGTATGACGGTGGAGTGTATCAATACTCAGACGTTAGCAGTGATCTATCTCCGGAAAGTAAACTTACTGGGTACCATTCTGTTAGAATAATAGGGTAAGCTACCATTACTCCTTCTAGCACCAATTAGTTCAATATCAGAGAGAGAGAGAGAGAGAGAGAGAGAGAGAGAGAGAGGGAGAGAGGGGAGGTGGGAGAGAGAGAGAGAGGGAGAGAGAGAGGAGAGCGAGAGAGAGAACGAGAACGAGAGAGAGACAGAGACAGAGATTAATTATATTACAATTTTACAAATATATAAAATAATAAATACAAATTTTAAAAAACAACAACAGCAACAAAAACACAACACAATCATAGTTACTTAGATCCATTTTTATCCCCAATAAATTTGTAGTGTTCTCGCCAGATTGCGTTCATTGAAATGTTAATAAATAAAACAGGAGTAGATAGGTTATATAATCTATATAAATCTATATCAGAATGAGTGAATATTTTATGTACGACTCTCACAATTTGGCATAGTGACAATAGTAATAGAGTCTTTGAGTTACATAGCTGAGTATGCAATAGTTTTATTTTCAATGCGTATTTTATCAATATGTCTTATAATTGTTATTTTAGATGGGGTGTAGAGAGAACGTCGTTTGGAGATATTGTCAAGTACTGGGTAAGTTGGAGTAGTATGTGGCGTCGACTGGAAATAATGTGAAGAAAATAAACAATGATACTATTTTACGTACGCATCACATGAAACCAATGTCAATGTCAAATAAACATGTACATATATTACATAATATAGGAGTTTGGGAGTGCTATAAATATTAATATTAGTGCTATAAATATTTATATTTTCACTAGTGCAATAACACAATCGATATTTATAATTGTATTCATACGCGATATGAAAGTCTTTGTTGGACCTCTTTTAAAGATTCTTCTTAGGACCTAATTTGTCGACGATAAAGTAAAACTATTTCTTTAATTAAACATGCAAACGCATTTATTAATATTTACACATTTACTTGGAACTATATTTTGTCCGCTTGCTTTAACCCAGCTCCCAAGGCATAACTATTGTAATATCGATTTTCAGTCACAAACACTATACTATATAGTATAGTGTTTGTGACTGAAAATCGATATTACAATAGTTTCTACAGTTCGTGTTCATATATTACTGAATTTATTCAACGTTGGCCAAAATGATATGCTCGGTAGAACCTCGAATAATATCAGTTTTGCCAACTCGTTTAATAAGTTCAGTAGTGTATGACCACTCATATG
The DNA here is from genome assembly GCA_032361225.1 of Lepetodrilus schrolli. Taxonomy (NCBI): domain Eukaryota; kingdom Metazoa; phylum Mollusca; class Gastropoda; order Lepetellida; family Lepetodrilidae; genus Lepetodrilus; species Lepetodrilus schrolli. Next base: position 9,659 of record JAUTBT010084899.1, on the reverse strand, counting down.
AGATCCTCTATGTGTAACCTTCACTCCTTCATAGGTCCTCGTTTCCTCATCCTCACTCAGAATAATCTGGGGGGAAAGTTAAACAAGTGAAGCGTTCGTAAAATAATCATATATGGAAAAACAATATAACAAAAACAGCTGACATGCATGAATTACACATTTATATCAGTTTAATTATTATTACTTTATTGCAGCTGTGTGCCAATTCATGGGGCACGGACTGGGGCGACAGGGGATTCTTCAGAATCCTACGGGGAGAAGACGAGTGCGAGATAGAATCCTATATCGTCGGTGCTTTTGGAAAGGAGAACAGGCTAAGGCGACTACTCAACAGAAGAAGACTGAGTCGACTCCGAATGGGCCGGAAGTTCCGTAGTCTCAAACTCCGAAATCAGCGCAGGCGCAGACATCACCGTAAGAACAAGAAAAACAAAAACAAAAAGAAGGGGAGGAGGCGTCATTTGAAGTTTTCTAAACTTCAAAGGAAGCGATTTTAGATAATAATAGGTGTTTTATAATTGTAAGTTTGTAAATGCATTTATTAATACACCATGTATGTATGTGTGCTGATATTAAATACAATACTTGTACTATACACAAGAACAACGAATATCAATGTGTACATACGCCTGAATACATGAGGTACTGTATGTTTTATTCGATATTAAATGCCAGAGAATATTGATATACATGTTCCTGATAGTATAGGGCCTTATGGAATGTAGTGATGTATAATATACATGTATGCTTACCTCAGTGGACAGTAAACCTCTACTCCGTGTTCAGATCATCGTTGTGTTAAATGTACGTAGTGCGTAGTAAATAGCATAATATCCCTGATTATTATTACGCTAATCATGCCACACGATTGGTCCATACGTTGCTAAATTATAATCAAATGTTTGATTGCGCATACTCAGGGATGATATTATGTACACGTAGCTGTATTTATTGTATCAACTGTATACAGAGCAATACAGCGTATTTTTAATGAGAACAATTTAATAGTACGAGCACGAAATAAAATAGCTTTATACTAAAACTGCTTCGCAAAACAATCGTCACATTCAGTGCACTAACTGTATGTTCCTTTGTGTCAGAATTCGATCAGCCAGACAAATTGATTATCATTCCTGTGTGAATGAAAGTTAAAATTGCGGTTTGGTATAACTTAAATATACTAGTATAGTCAACCACTTAGCACTAGTTAAGATAGCTTGAGGTTAGTTATTAAGTAATCGTCTACATTCGAATGCAATGCAATTGTATTTTGATGTTGTATTTTAACGTTGATACAATATGCGTGCACATCTGAGGCATTTTAATGATTGATGTCATCGTTCAGTTGAGACAAAGCGTCATACTAGACGGGAGGCAGAAGAGGTCAACCCGGAAATAGCGTACATACGATGTTTTTGTTAGTTTTTTTTCTCTGGTAATTTAGGGTGTCCTGGGACAGAAGCTGCATTATGACACTCAGTCATCATTGGGCAACCTTTTTACCGCCATTTTTAAAATACCACTTTGTGGACATAATAATACAATTTGTTCGGGGTAGGGGAAAATGAAATGAAAATATATTTTCAATCAAAAAAGGTACAACAACATATTACCATTTATTATTTGTATCTTGACGTGCTCTGCAGTTTGCATTAATTAATATTAATATTAATGAATTAATATGCAAATTAATTCAGTAATTAGGCCATGAAAAGTCAAAAGGTAAAAGAAATCAGTGTAATGCTGAAAATAATAGTCAGAACTGGAAAGTAAGGTACATACATGCAGATGTATGATATGGTATGGTAATTTCGGGTAGAATATAATTATAATCTGTTTTGAAAACATTTATGAAATATCTCGCTGTGAGAGAAACACTTGTGTCAAAACTATGGTATACTTTCCCGGCACCAAAACGTTTCGGTAGGGTATACCTTTTACATACCATTTTCCCGCCAAATCTTCAAATAAATTACTTAATTAACAATACTTACTGATGCAGGATTGATATATCATTTGATATATCGTAAGTGGTATTGTAGGGTGTGTGCATCCTCTAGTGAGTGAATATATGTTCGTAATAAAAATAGTACTCGAAATCAGAACTTAAAAATCGAAATTCTAGGGTACAACGGGTTTGGTGAAGTGTTGGGACAGGTGGACGAGATTCACATCTGACCCATGGCCTGTTTAGCACTACACGAATATGTGACCTTTTGACCTTTGTTGAACTAATTACTGACCTAATTTGCATAGTAATTAATGCAAACTGTAGAGTGGGAATATGTTGTTGTATCTTGTTTGGTTGAAATTATATCCCCATTTAATTTCCCCCTACCTCGAACATTTTATGTCGCAAAAGTAGTATTTTTAAAATGGCGGTAAAAAGGTTGGCCAATGATGATAGAGTTATCATGGAGTTTCGGTCTCAGGACACCCTAAATTACCAGAAACCATGTAAAAAAAAACAACATCGTAAGCTACTTTCCGGTTCAGCCTATAATCAAGGTCTGGCTGCACGACTATACCGAATTAATTATCGGATCTTCGAACTTTTCATTTTCAGTAAGAAGTCGTTGAGAATTTATTAATTATGAGGCTATGCGTGTATGCTTTCGGCTGAAGATAGAAAATGAAAATTCTCACCGTCCATTTCAATGTTATTGTACATACAATTCACTATTTTGAATATCTTTTGATTTTTAAAACATTATATTAGCCCAGCAACAAAATTCTATATTTTCTGAAAGATGTTGTTAGGGTACAGACAATGTTTTCTTGGTATTTTGGTATCTCCAACATGTCTAGAATCAAAATCCACGTGATGCGACTTTGACACCCTTGAGGACATTTATGAAAAATCAATAAAACGTTGTCTGGGTTCTAAAACTAGATTAGTACTATACTGTAAGACTATAACATTTGTTAATAGCGACGTCTACGCACATTTCAATCAAGAGGGGCTTCTCTTATTAAATAAATAAACTGGGGCAACTGCAAACTAGACATGTATTTTTATGGGCATCTAATGTAATGTTTCTCATTGTAATAGTGTATGCATGTATTAGATTTGAGTAGACATATGTATGTTTAGGTTATCTGTAAATAAAATCTATGCTATTGTATACTAATTCTAATTTACTGTTTCATGGCATTGTGGTAAACACGTGTCTATAGAGCTCTGCTTGATGGAAGTTATTAATATTAACACATTCTCGTAATCGTTTGTGTGTAAACGTATCAAGAAGCATTTACAAAATGGTGTAGTTTTATACCTCGGTAGGTATTCACGGAATTTGAGGCGATATAGAAAATGTAAGAGTTTTGTGTGGCTATCATTGTTGTGAAGCGCACATATAATTATGAAGACTAATTCACATCTTATCGACGATTGCGAATTACAGCTGCTTAAATTCTGGAGATAATTATTTACAAATATAATATGTCAAAATATTAACATACTCTACCAACAGTTTATACCAACAGAAATAGCATTCCAAGAAATATGTCCTTACTACAACGTTGGTTGGTTTGGGGTTTAAAGCCACTTTCAAGATTTGTTCACTCACATCATGTCTTGCATGCGTACTGCTTGTACTAGTTTGGATTTCCACCAGTTTGTATAGTGCTCGCTCACTTTGAGGTATATCATGCCGCAGAATAGTGTTAAGGCTATGCATATATATTCCAAAATTATTTCGAAAATGGAAGAGGATGTCAAAGCCAATTACATCTACTACAAAAAGGCTACAATCGCCCAGTTTGCGGGAATGCACTACTAATTATACAGGCACACATGCATACAGAATAATGGAAACTGTCACGGATCAAGTTGTTATTATCGTATCCGGTGAATGGATTCAAGGGAGAGCGTTGTTCTTTTCAAATGAGAGGCACTATTTTAACTGAATTTCTCGACACAGTCTGTGACTACATGTAGGCCTATGCCTCAATGGCACAATGAAAGATAATTACTCAATAGTCAGCCCTTATTGTGACCATCGTGAAACGCAACGGGAAATATGTTCGTTCATGTTTTAAATGCAAATTATTTTGGCGAAGGAAATATGACATAGTGCATTATGCTGGACAAGCGGTAGTATAGGCTATCTTTCATCGAATTATGAAGATATAATAGAGAAAACTTTTCATTAAGATATGCCATCCAATGCAGAACAAGACAGTAATACTGTTGCCATACATTCTTGATCAAGACACACCATCCACATTCACCCATCCTTCCGCCATTCTTCCTGAGTCAAATCGCCACCCCCAGGCAAAGTATCGTCTGCAACCTCTTTGCCCTTCGCTAATTGGCGAGACTTCCTTGCCCCGCGGGATTTGACGAGAAGTGCAGCAAATATGGCGTCCTTGTTTACCAACTGAAACAACACTTGACGATACATCTCTATTTTCTCCCCCGATCCGAGCACTGGCGCCATGCTATTGTTTCACCGACAGGCGTGTAAATTGAGTCATAAAGCAGAGGACTCGATGATGCCATGGCGGAGTCAGATTTCCACGTGTCAACATCAGCTTTAGACCTGCGACCATTTCTAGGAGTGGCCGTTGATGGACATTTGGGTGGCACCGGAATTGAAAACCAATACTGTAGATGACCCCGCGTTCCTTATATTTCACTCCCTTCAATCCTTCCAGTCAAGACGTAAACATTGATAAATCTATTTCTCTAGTCGATGTCACACCTTGTTCTCGCCAACATACTCCGATCAAAAATACCCTATAGAGCAGGTAAGCAACTAAGGAAAATTAGTTTTCTGGAGAACAGGCGCTAAAGCATTTGATCAGCAGTTCTTTTCATATAAATATAATACCAATCAACATAATTCATATTTAAATTAGTTATTAAAACCCTCTAAGACTATTGATAATCTACTATTTCCCACACACATACAATGAAAATACATACAAATAAAATACGATTATAAAATATAATTAAATGAGATTTTAAATTTAATTAATTTAACACACACACACACACACACACACACACATATGTCTCCCAGTTGAAATTACGAAGTAGACTATAGAAAGACCGACCTATCAGTCAGAAAGTGAACAATTGTTATGGTGGCACTAGCGTCTTCTAGTCTGCTTAAACGTCCTCTGGGAACTAGTGGAGACACAACGTCAGACGTCAACTATCCCCTAAAGTCGCTAGTCGTTTTCATAATATGTCTATTGTTGAAACAAAGCCCTTAGAAGACCATATCGAGTTACAAATTGAAATGCCACTATGTTATAGCACTGCTAAATATCCTTTCAAGATTTCTCAATTCATGACTTCCGGTTTAGACGGCATTTAGTCGCCTATGTTCAGGTGTGCGAGAGAGTGTCGACCGTCATCTGGCAGACTGGAAATGTTCATTCGTTTCTGAATTTCTGTCTTGAAACTTAATAAATAATAGACAAACTGACCACGATTATGATAGCAATAACAATATCGAGATCGTCGAAGTGGAAATCTTTATAAGTGCAAAATGTGGTACCAGGTCACACTGCAACGATACAGATAACAAGGGTTTGTTTGTGTGACTGCTAGTGAAACGGAATTAGGAACGTTGTTATCGTTCTTGTTTCCGTTATCGGCCTCGGGCTCGGGCTCGGTGTGACCGTGAACTTTAACATTAGACCACATTCAAGTTGACAACGTTGAGCGACAACCCATCCCCCTTTTTTCCCCTCTCAGTACACCCACATCCTCTCAGTATACACCAACATCCTCTCAGTACACCCACATCCTCTCAGTACACACTAACATCCCCTCAGTACACCCACATCCTCTCAGTACACACCAACATCGTCTCAGAACACCCACATCCTCTCAGTATACCCACATCCTCTCAGTACACCAACATCCTCTCAGTACACCAACATCCTCTCAGTACACCCACATCCTCTCAGTACACCCACATCACAGCAAGTGTACTATCTGATGGCATCCTTCACGAAGCTTTTAATCAGCATCCTCTCCAATACCATTAGTCTGTGTCACACCCTGTTCTCACCAAAATACAGCAAAAAAAAGCAAGTCTAGATTACTGCAGATCAGAGGGTAAAGAATTTCAGGGGCTCCTTTCATATAAATATAATACCAATCAATACAAGTTATATATTATTAATTTACTTTAACCCTCTGAGACTATGAATAGTCTACAATACTATGATCTGCCTTCAAAATTATGTTATTTCTCAAGACTGCTTTAACCTACGAATTACTAGTATTGAAGCATATAATAAGAACGCATACACGATTCATTGCAAGAGAAGCATCCAACACATTATTCATATCGCCTGTACTAAACATAATGTTTATTTCTGGTCACACCTTATTCTCACCCATAGTCCTATTCAAAATATGTATTTACTTTAAGATGGGTAAGAAAGGATGCAGAAAGGTTAGTGAGCTCAGACAGCCAGAAAGAACCAGCAGATTCATGTTCATTATTGACGATTGTAGATATGCCTCAATCTCATTTTGAAATTAATTGACGATACATAGAGATGTAGTTTTGTCCAAAATGTATACAGAATTACATATTTCACTCTGATCTGCTAAATATGTTATAATTAATAATGTTATAATAAATATATCATACAATCAATTATGTAGACCGTTGCCATAGTCATAATATCTAAATATACGCAAGTCTGTCGTTCGCCTGTCCCAAACTGAGAGAGACGATAACGCATTATTACATATAAAAACGTCATCAAATCTTATTATTAGCTATTAATGCGACATTTCTGGCACCTGTTTGACTGCTGTTGTCATAAACAGTTATTCTCGCTCTCCTGTTACTAATCGACATCGCAGTGTTCCTACAGGGAGGGCCAATATGAGACAACAGTTTTACTACCCCTCGTACAACGCGCATAAGCACAAATGCGCGATCTGAAACCTTCACGGTGTCCCCGAAGAGAAACATAGAGTGATTTATGTGCCATATTGTTTCTTAAATCTCGCGAGATCACGCAGTAAAAGACGAGAATCTGACCTAATGTCTATATATCGCAATGCGTTTTTTAAAGATTATTTATGTGTAGGAAAGCGTATTATATTTCCCGGAACAAACAACCCTTTGTAATAAAATAAAACTTTATCGAACCTGTTGTTCGTAAATTATGTTACCAAGTTGCCCTTTTACCAAGGTGCATTTTAATATATTGTGGATTTGTAGGTATGCTAAAATATTCATTTGTTCCCACTTTAAACATTATTATTGAAATAACATGGTCTATAAAATATAAAGTATACAATGCATTTGTTTTTAAACGTCTGTTTACATTACGATTCAGACAAACTAACACAAATACTAGGTTATATAATTATTTTAACAGTCTATTAACTTACATTTTTGTTTACCTTGTCCAGTTTCATGTTTATTTTACACATGCGCACAGAACACTGCAATTGTGAATGATGCGCTATATAAATGCAATTATTATTATTAATATTATTATTATTATTATCTTTTCACATTTAAAATTACCTCTATTTGATAAGTAAAAAAATATATATATACAATGTCAAATTCGACCTTTTTCAAAACAATATTTTTGTGGTTAATTGTATTCCTTACAGAATACATAATCCAATAATATTGAATGTTTCATATAACAACAAAATTGTAGCAACACAATAACGAAACAGAAAGGAAACCAGAAGTCCCTGTCCCAGGCTTGAGTAGGCCTTGACATGTTTCTGTTCAAGGTTTCATACTGATAATCTATGTTTGTAGGAAACCTACCACAAACTCATCTCAATTAAATTACGATCATTCATTTGGTTATAATATTACCAGCAACATTTCTTTAACCACCTGTGCTTATGTAATTCACAATAATCCTATTACTTTGCCATAAATTCAGGCATGCCACTAATGGTATCTGCGCATGTGCCTGACAGAGAGTCAATAAAGTACTGCTTCCCTAATGACTTATTTTGTTTGTCGACACGGTAGATGGCAGTGTCAGCAAGCGGACTATATATTGCCTTCTAACAGCCAAACACTTCTAATTGGTAACGGCATATCCCTAATCGACAATTCAGACTCTATATGGAATCAGTTGTCAGGTTTACCACGAAGAGAACATGACAAAAAATATCGTGCAATATTCAATATATTGAGATATTAGTATAAAGATGTTGATGTGTTAATACGCACGTGGATCATATCTAGTGTGGTTTTCTTTGATCAACATAATATTTAGCACTCATAATATAACTACACATGGAAGTATGCTTCGCACACATTGGGGGAAAACAAAACACATATTTGTGAATGGTGGACAAATTAGATTGATTGAACTGTCCTATGAATCTAGAACCGTTTTCTTTTTAATGACATATTGTTTAATAACAATACGTAATTCATTAAATTCAATCATATTGAATTACCTGTCACATACGCATGACACTTGAATGACTTTTATGTTTAGTTAATACCGTACTCTTGTATATAAATATGTGTTCCTCACCAATTTGCCTGTGGCGATATTTAATTCTTCATTCGGATGCTTTCAGAATGAATAACTATATTCTATAGATGCTAAAATAATGCATCAACCCCAAGTGAATTTCGCAAGTAATGAATATGTACTGCATACAGCATAAACTACATATATGGTAGTCACAGTTTCAATTCAGATGAGCTAAACAAATACGTACCGATATTGGCTTCATTTAATACGTACACTTTAAAAGAAAAACAAGAACTTGCTGTGACGTTATTATTGACTTTACAGTGTACAACATTTACTTGATATAACTACATTACAAGCATTTCAAACAACTACACAACTTGAAGTACAAAATACAACCGCTCAATTTCTACCGTAGTTATAACAAAAAATGCAAATGTAGAATTCGGATTATTACCACAACACCTGGATGTTTTTCCAGAAACGAATGTTATAAATTCATAGAATGGTCAGTCTATTGGCAATGGAGTGGTCAAGCTTTTGGGAAAATATCGTTTCGTAATGGCTCCATCATTTTCCGCTTAGGTGGAACCTTGTTTGAGAAAGCATACACATGGCATTACCTTACCGGAAATTACGTCATTGACACTCAAAATAGCACCGGATCTGGTAGTAATTTAGACGTAGATGATTCACGTAGGTGTGAACCGAATATAGTGTTAAGCAACTGTGACAATGTCAACCGTGATGCGCCAGAGTAAATATTTGAATAATTTAATATGGTCAACTGCAAACTGATGGATATATTCTGGAAGTAATAATGCAGTACTACCCATATTATTTTGTCAATATCAAACATATCGATATCCAACCTCCCAAACCCTCGGGCCCTTTCCACAATCATAGAGACGCGATTGACTATTACATAATTGCTATGGGTAATCTGTTTTAGAATAAATCATCAATCCTTAGATATGTTATATATACTCAACAAAATTAATTAAGGGCCAGCAGATAAATTTGGAAATCGCCTTGAGGAACCTGGTGCCATTCAATTAATATATGCATCTGAAAGTTCTTGAAGAGTACCTAGATCATGTAAGCGTTTGGAAATTCATCGTTGTTAAATAAACCTAAATGTGTATATGTTACAGTCAATCTCTAAAATCAGGCAATGTGTAAAATGTTTGAAACTTTCAGTGACTTTATTTCCA
>JAUTBT010084898.1:0-11992 GCA_032361225.1 Lepetodrilus schrolli | reverse complement strand
GAGAGAGAGAGAGAGAGAGAGAGAGAGAGAGAGAGAGAGAGAGAGAGAGAGAGAGAGCTCCGATACATAACGGCGTAAATCTCGGGTAAAATTAACTTCAGCCTTGAAGTCTACTCCATGACTAAGGTTGGAGTTGCGGTTACTTTAAAGTTACGCCGTTTCGTACAGGCGAGCCCAGAAGTATGAATGAAATCTCATTCTATTTCATTAAATACATTAAATAGAGAGAGAGAGAGAGAGAGAGAGAGAGAGAGAGAGAGAGAGAGAGAGAGAGAGAGAGAGAGAGAGAGATACCCACTTTTTATACATTTGTATCTTCCATTTGATGACTCCTGACATATTTCCTTTTTCTTGCATTTGTGATCCGAACACAACCCAGCGATCACCTTGAATCAGAATAGTGAGGCAGATTATATACTAGTATGTATGTAACAAAACATAGTTGAATTCTGAATTATTTGATTAAAGCATGAAACTTGTCTCATTGCTAGATATTTGTATTCTAAGAAGATTCAGGATGGGAGCCAATCTGAAATAATCCCTGGGGCGGGTGGTAGCGCAGGCGGGTGGAGCCAAAGGTCCCACGTTCAAATCCCGTCCCAGGAGCCCGGCATGAATGTTCGCGAAGGTTACATTTCTGACCCGATATTGATAGGATGCGCTGTCTGTAGAGTGGGAATGCAGATATCCTTGGTCTGTCAGTACCAGCCGGTGCTAGCAGGTTTACATTCAGCGCTATGGATGTTGCGGGTTTCCTCCTGCCCTAAACTGACGAGCTTTGATACACGTGAAAGAATCTTGAAAGCGACTAAACGCTAATTCAAAAGAAAAAGAAAATAAATATCCCTATTATTTCCACCACTTTTTTTGGCACACGTTATCCAGTGTGGTTTGTATGGCATGCTCCCGAAAAAAATAAAATGTAGGCATAACAAAATACAATTTCCTGATATCTATAGCAAAAAAAACCCACAATGTTATCTAGTTTCGAAATGTAGGCATAACAAAGTGCGATTTCCTAGTATATACCTATAGAAATATATCCGACAATGCTATCTAGTGTGGAGGTGTGCTTCCCGAACATTTCGAAATGTTGTCTTGGGTGTGCTCCCTGAAAACTTGGAAATGTAGGCTTAACAAAGTACGATTTTATAAAAAGAACAAATTCTATCAGGCAATGAAAATGAGTGAGATCTGTTTAATGTCATGTATTAGATGTATATATATACACATTAACGTTAAAAATAACTGTATACAGTTTGTCGTACAGTTTCAATATTTTTTCAAGCAACAATCACATTTCGTTTTTACTTAAGAAACTAAGAACCTGTTTAAGAACCTAAATAGCATAACTAAGCACCAATTTTATAAGAACCTCTTTAGGCTAACCTAAAAATAAAACCAGGTTTTTACACGCGGGTTTTTACTGTAACCAAGTTTTATCACCTGAAATGTTGAAATGTAGGCTTAATGAAAAGCGATCTACTGGCATCTTCAGAAAGACACCTAAGCTACCTACTAGGGTCTGGAGGCGGCTTCCAGAAAATTTAAATACAGGCATAGATACAATTTTGTTTTCATCAACGGATGTTCCTGTAATTTCTTTTTTAATGTAGGCGTAATGAAATGCGCTTTCGTGACCCCTGTATACAGAAATAAAATGGCATTTTTGTATTGAAGTTGTCTCTAATAATATGAAATATAATTATTCAAAGTTTTGTGAGTGGGGTCTGTTTCCAGTGATCTCTAGAAAGAAATTGTCATTTTTGAGCTGATGCCTTTGTATATTAGAGGTTCTGTAGATTATTCACTTCTAATTAGACCTAATTTATATACAAAGTGAACAGTATCAGTATCGTTAATATCCTAGAATATTTGTTTTATTTATTTACTCTGTTTTCGCTCTTTATTATATATACAGCAAAAAAAAGAAGGTCAACACACATAACTTGAATTATAATAAAATTTGTATCGAAATGTAATATTGGATATATATATTTTTTTATGTATACAAAATTTACAAATGGCAAAATATCTGTGAGAGAGTTGCATTAATTCTCACTTGCGAGATCACATCTTTACTTACTCTGGGGAATACGCCAACGTTGCTTTCCAACTTTTCACATCCATTCTGAAGTCCACCTTTGAGAAATTTCTCTTTCAAGAAACAACGACTATATTGCTCCCATTTAACAGATCTGATCTGCTTGCACTCGCGTCGTGTAAAACAAGCGGCTATACACGCCATATGACTGGAAACTGTAATCTTTTCAGACTTTTTCTCCACATAGTCAAAAAAACTGAATGCAGTTGTTTCTTTTGAACAGAGAAGCCACACTATAAGTAACAGCATACCATTCGTTTTCAGAATAAAACTTGCTTCCAATCTTTCACATAGTTTAGTAAGATATGAGACACGATGAGTATATAGTCCAAAATGTCAATCATCAATAATTCACAGCGTCTATAAAGAACGGAAATGTACATGTAGGTCGAAAGGCCACCGAAAAACAGCTAAATAAATACACAAATAGAACTTTTTGAGGGGGCGGGTGGTAACGCATTGGTAGATGGTCGGACTTCGGAGATAAAGGTTCCCGGTTCACATCCCGCCCTGGGGGTCCGGTATCAATGTTCCCTTTCTGACGCGATATTGATAGAGTGGCAACAGTTATCATCATTGGTCAGTACCAGCCGATGCAACATTCAGCTCTATGGATGTTGCAGGTTTTCTCCTGCCCTAAACTGACAAGCCGTGATATAAGACAAAGAAACAACAACTGAATTTAATACTATTCGTATAATGCATACCATGAACATAAGAGTAAATAATTAGACGATGATTTAATATGCAGGGACACGAAATTTAATACATTCCGATGTTAATGACCTTAAGGTCACCCGTATCAATAAATCAATAACATTGTTTTACTCAACTGCCATTCTCTACCAAATCCAAGAAATATTTCCGTTTCTACACGCTCTACCAGATCGGATATATTTACAGCTTCGTGTTTGAGGGCTCTGACGAGAAAAGTTGAGAGCAGGTTCTCGTAGGTTTACTGCAACATTCAGCGTTACAGATGTTGCGAGTTTCCCCCTGCCCTAAACTGACAAGCCGTGATAGAAGTGAAATTACCTAAACCCCAATTCATATTTTGCTTTGTTTCCTACTAGTATATTCTTACTTTAATAAATTAGTTTGAGTTTATCATTATACATATTGTGTTGAATTTAAAATGGACTCATACACATAGGTGATTTTACCTATGCCCGTTATTATTATTGCTCATATGTAATATATAGAGATATATCTATAAGAATCCGAGCATTCAGGAATGAAAAGCCACGCAAACCCATCGAAATATATCCTTTTAACAGTCGATGGTAAACAACGTTTGCTTACAAACTGTTTATGTTGGTCACGTGGTTGGAAGTGTAGGTCAGAGAATCCTAAGACAGAATTGTGAATTAATTAGACTTCCTACTTGATACTAGTAAAGGGACAAAATTGGTTGCCGATAAACACGGTGTGGGATCGTGAATAGCTAAGTAATATTACCAGCCCGTACTTGACCACATTTTGGTGTTTTGGGCACAACTATTGACAAACTTGCAGATCGAAGATGTTTCTTTACCTTTCGAAAACAAAGTGCTATGGACTATTTACACATTATGTATATGATATTACAATTTTACAGTCTGAGTTATCAAAGAATGGCGTAGCATATTTGCAAATAAATGCTACACTAACAACAAGTTAGAAAACGTCCTCTCGCAGTGTAAGTCGTTCACTTTCGGGCTGGTATTAGGTTTATTTCCGTATGATTAGAAGCCTTCAATCGTTTCAAAATTAAACCTATTTTCATTTACAAAATTAATTTGACTAATAATGAATTACTGAGTAAGCTAACTAACTAATGCAGCAAGTATTCAAATATTTGCCTTTCTATTTAGTATTAATGTCCCAAATGGCAATTCGATACTCATTTTAACTGATTGTGAAAACATTATAGAGTGAGTATAAATATATATGTATATATTTATGTATATCTACGCCGTTCAATATAGACATCAATACTTAATTATAATGACCGATATTTTGTTTAAAAAGTAATAAGATCGACGTTAAATCGTTCGAGTTTCTGGTTTCGATGTCATCCCTTATTAAAATGACACTCTATACTTGATCTATACTTGAATACATTTCGAATATATCGCCACCAAGTAACTTTTCACTATACAAATAAAACGATGGACGTTCAGGAAAATTGTCAGAAAATTGTCTGCTCGTCGCATGAGCAGTTTTTCCTCGAATAGGGATGAGGGATAGGAACATAGCTCATACTGAAACAATGCCAGCAACGAGGAGACGCTGGTACAGTTGTTGAGGATCAATCTCAATCTGCTCTCCCTTTACGGAAACATAAACTGAGGAAGCTAGGCTAGTAACCTGTGTTTTTTCGCTACTGTCAGCCCATCCATAGCGTCAATGATAGCAGCACCAACGGTTTCGGCAGAGTCAACATTGACTGACCCTTCTGCTATTACTCCTGATGAGAGGCTCAGAGTGCATCAGTGTTCTTTGAAAATGGCTTTCTTTCTTCAAGATAATCTATTACTGTCTGTAGATCTTTGCCATCGCGCTCGAGTTTTGCCTTTGTTAGGTCTTTGTGGATTTCTGCTGCACCAGAGATTGAGACGCCTGTTAATTCCTGCATAGCCTTGTGTACTTCCCCACATGCAGATATAGATAGAAGCCAGACCAAACTGTTTGACTCATGAAACCCACGCTCACTAGTCAGCCCACCAACCGATTTGATACCGCCCAGAACCTGCTCGATGTACAGGTCGCTGAATATTCCTCCCAAACCATTATCACTGCGACGGACAACTCAGAGGCCGTCCATGAAATGTGCATATACATCAGGGTGGGTCTCCTTCAATGTCCCCATTTTCTGCAGGTAGAGCACGTGAGACTTGAAATAGTTGTTGTGTCCTGATGCAGCTAGAAATGAAAGCATCTCATGAAGCGACTGAAGGTAAAACTTCCAATTGCCAATACGAGCAGATCGAATGAGTGAGTGGAGGATGCTGATCAAACGCATGTACATTATCCAAAGCTTGGCTGTACGGTACTGTGTAATGGATGTACTCCAGCCATCTGTAGCTGAGTGTAGTGGTGAAATGACATCTGACGCAAGGGCTTCATCAAGACTCATTTCCCTTTCATTTTATATACAAAGTGAGCAGTATCAGTATCGTTAATATCCTAGAATATTTGTTTTATTTATTTATCAGTTCACCAACGCTCCTGAGATATACATATATTTTATTTAAAAAAGAAATATACATAAAATATATATTTCGTGTATTTGAGTTAATTAAAGCAATCCAAATTGGAATAACTGTAACCCATTGTCTGTATGTTATCACTCTAATATGAATAGACTCATCATACATGTATTTATCTTCATTTGTTCCTTACTTAGGACTTTATTTTTTCAATTTTCATTAATGTTCTTGGCGGCCATCTTCGATTTGCGGTATTTCCCCAAGTCAGATTTTGGTAAACTTTTGTAGTATTCATGTGGACATATCAAAGAGCCGAAATCCGTTGAGAAACCTTGTCTGACAATTTTCCTGAACCTCAATGGGGAATTTTGTTTTCAATGCCTGGACTAAAACCCGATTTTAGGATATTAATATGACAGACGTTTTGATAGAAGGTAATATTACAATTAACTCACAGTACATTTTCAATGACAGCGCGTCCTTGGTCTATCAGTACAAGCCAGTGCTCGCAGGTTTACTGCGACATTCAGCGCTATGGTCGTTGCGGATTTCTTGCTGCCCTAAGCTGACAAGCCGTGGCATAAGTGAAACAATCTCGAAAGCGGCTAAACCCCAATTCAATTTGTTTTTAAATAAAAATAAAAATAATAGGATAGTAGGTATTGTAACATCATAATTATAGGTATGAATGAATGCTTTACGTCGCAGCGGGAATATTTCACCCATAGGTGTAACTACAATGTTACCTTACAATACAATTACTAATTAGACATGCATGAAAATAGAGCAAGCATGAAACATATAGGACAGCACGTTTTACTAAGTAACATTCAAAGTGCAGTATATTACATATTTAGATAATAATGCACGAGATACGAGTGATTACGGAACATATGTCCCGACAACTCAATATTGAACATTATTACACTACTGGGTTTCAGTTGCACGACGCTCTTGTAGGTTACAATGGTTGTAGGGACTTACAACTGCCGTTACAATAGTTGTAGCACTGTCTTATTCAGATAGCCTACAAGAGCTTCGTGAAACCCAATTCCAATTGTAGAAGACTCTACAATTGGACTTACAACTATTGTAGCGCTACAAGAGTGTCGTGCAACTGGACCATGGTGAGATATAAGTGAAAGAATCTTGAAAGCGGTTCTAAACCTCAATACGAAAAAAAACACTTTAAAAAATAGAAATGTAGACTATTGAGAGATTTGTCTAGAAAATACAATTTCACTACCATTATGCATAGATATAGTAGTAATTCATTAGATGACAAGGAATATAGTAATGTATAAAATCTGCATGTCCTTTAACTCAACTATTAAAAGGATTTGTATCCATTATTAATTTCGTGAAATGATTAAAACATAAATCGCTAATTTACTGTGTTATCGGTGTTTCCTTTGTCGTCATTTTGTTTGTTGGAGATAAAATTTACTGCTGTGAATTTATCACCGTATTAAATATAGCATTATTAGATATTTTAGAGAGCATATTTAGATGCCATTTGTTGTAATAATAATAAAAACAATGATATATCTTTCTTAAAATAATAATAACAATAATGATAATACGAATGATAATACTAACGATAATGTCGGCCCGTAATTTATTTTGTTGAGTATTCTTATATTATATATTATTTTCATTTTTATTTATATTTCTCTTTTCGGACAATTGCATGCTTTAAATTTACTTCCACTTTACACACATTATATACTAGACTAATCCATCATATTCAAATACATATTTCATAATATCAGTTATTTACTAAATGTGAAAGTTATATCTTCCGTATTACTTACGATATAATTTCTTTCGTTTTCTATTTATAATGTTTCGATACAACGCTGCATTGCTTTCAAATGTTTAGCAGATCAGCTATTCACGGTGTAGACCCTGACTTTTCCGGTATGTGGTGGCACATGGTCCCGTACATTGTACGAACACCGCTCAGGTTGAAGTGAAGCACGATCGAGCTCGGCCAATGCTCCTGCCTCAGACTGAAAACCGTGTGGTGTCACCTTGGGCAAATGCCTTAGTTTGAAAAGGCCTCTGTTCACCCACTACCCGGTAGTCATGTAAATAGTAACCTTGTAGCGCTGGAAAATCTCCAGGGAGTTGAGAATGAACACTGAGTGCACATTGATCCATTGACCGGGGAAAATAATGTGGCGCTTTTAGCATACCTTAGGTGGATTTGGCGCATTATTAGTAGCAATTGTTTATTATTATGTTCCATAAGTGTGCTATCTTCTTGATATACTCTTGCTAAATGGAAAACGTATACCGTAGTATATTTGAATTGATATGCAACTGTAAACTGCGTAGTCATTATACCTCCTTATAGACAGTTTGCTGTTTTAATTATAATTTGTCCTGGTTAAAACAATCAGAAAATTAACTTGACAATCACGCATCACGTGTTACATTTAAGTTCAAATATTAAATCCAAATATCAAGAAGATAGCACACTTCAAGGAACATAATAATAGTAATAATAATAATGGCTACTTCTAATGCGCCAATTCCACATCCTAAGATGCGTTTAGTGTACATCGATTAACAAATAAATGTATTACTATTAACTATCAACTGTGAATGGGTACCCGGTAGGATCAGATTGAATTGTGAATGTGAACCTTCTAGCGCCTTACCTGGCAACTTGAGTTGTATACTACCCAGGGAGTTGAGAAGGTGAAATTAGTGCATACTGATCCATTGACCGGGATAATAATGTAGCGCTATGAGCAAACTTTCGATCAGGGATAAATACGCACATTATTATTATTATTAAGGAAATTGTGGAATGATCTGTCTGACTCTGTTAAACCTGCTAAATCTCTTGACTCTTTCCGCAAAACCCTCAAAACGCATTTATTTACAACAGTGTATCTTGGTTAATTTCTTAATATTTGCAATTCTGAATATACCCTGTCTAGGTCACTGTGTGTTCACGGCGAACCACTTCCGAGACATTTATATTGTTAAGCGCCTGTGAGCAGCCTGGCTGGAACTCGGCTATATAAATAGATTATATTATTATTATTATTATTATTATTATTATATTATAAATTAAATCAAACAAAGAAACAATCGGTAAAATAAACAACCAACTTTCATTCCAAATACTCAACAATGAATTATATATACTGGTGGAATTGTTTAAACATTGATAAAGACAGACCATCACAAGAGTTTGTATGAACACAAGTCGACATAACATCAAATACAATTCCAAAAGTGAGTATCCATCACAACATGTTTCTTAAATACTAGGATGGCACACATTTTAAAGTTTCCTTAAACTTCCGGTCATAGCGGCCGGCAGCTCTGTCTTCATGAGAACATAACATATGCACCGTGTAGTCAATCTCGAATCCAGTGAAAGATCAGCTGACCAGTTCTGACCAACCGAAGAAGTCGTCTTATGTGACATGTCAGTCTGGATTATGGAAGTAAAGTTGTACCCTTTTACTGTAATCTGTATACATCATACACAGTCAACATCAACACGTCTGTCTCTTTGCCTATAAGCAACCATCATGCTTACACATCTTAAGGCCAAAACATTTTACAAAATACACGCAACAAAAGAAATAATAATGATTTTTTTCTGACCACGTCCTATTCTATCATCACACTCTCGATTTCGCGGAATGTTGGCTACGTTCACAGGGTGAAAACTCCTTCTTCCAAACATTTGACCAAGAGTTGTAGTCCCTGATCGGCGCTATTACCCTTCTATTTGCTCTCACTCTCGGAGAAATAGGAGCATCCCCATGTCGTACTCTAATAGTGTCCAGAATATCCATCGCACTCTCCATCCTGTAGCTCATCTGAAGCCTACGATCCATTGGAACCATCTTGGGAACTGTCTTTGATCTCCTCAGGGTAGACGTGGACCTAGATGCTATTGGATTCGCCGTTGCATTCCTGAGACTCGAGGTCCTCCGATGGCCTCGAGAGCCACTGTCCCAGAACTCGTCCTCGTCGTCCACTTCCGGCCGACGTGTCATTTCCTCGTCGGAATTACTCTCGTCCCCGTCTTCTCCCGCTTTCGTCACTGGGCGGTTTTTGCTTAATTGTCTTTTCATTATTGACACGCGGAACATGGGCGTCTTGTTCCGCCTCAACATGGAGCTGTATTCCGGGTTGATGAGAGACAGCTCCTTATGTAGCTCATCCTCATACCCCATCAGCATGGCGTACTGCGCTTCTGCCGAGAGAAACGACGAGAAACGGGGTACCTTTGGCATCTCGTGAATTTGTTCCATGCTGTTTGACCCGTCGTCCCCCGTCTTCTTCCTGCTCGTCTGGAAAGCTATTCTTGCACGCACCATGCTAGTCACCTTCTTTCCTAAGCCGGCGAACATCGTCTTGCCGCTCCTTCTGGGAACGGGAGCCGATGCTCTCCTAGGGTCTTCTGCAGGCTGTCCGCTGTTTGACTGGGAGGTCGTCTGCCGCTTGTTGAGAGGTCTTGAAACTCCTGGACCTCGTTGAGCTTCGCTGACTGAATGTCTGTACGCTGTGGTCCGTTCTCCTGGAGGTAGCAATCGTCTGCTTGAAGGTAGAACTCTCCGGACTGGCCGATCGGGGGCACCGGAGTCGTTAAACGTCGTTAGGATTTTCTGCGCTCGTTTCTGGGATATCGGTACACAACTAGCCTTCGAATTCTTTTTCTCTGGCACTTTAGACTTCGAACCATTTGTATCAGAAGCCACACATCTTTCAGGAAGCTTTGCGAGTATGGGTTGAAACATTGTACTGCTGCTAATGTTTTCTGAACAGGTGTAACCCCTCTCCGAGGCTCGATTCACTGACACCCCAAATACCTAGGCGGATTGATATAGGCATTAACTTGTCAATCGGTACAGTTAGTCCTTAGCAATATCCGAACAACAATAGCAAAGGAAGTGATTTCAATAAAGTTCTTGACAAGATAAATAGATACATAGAAAGCATGAAATTGCCCAAGCGAGGCGGCGTGTTTAGTTTAGTTTGACCTTTTTCATTTGGTGGAGAAAGTGAGTAGCAGAGCGAATATAATAGTTACGAGTACACATACCCACACGTGCACACACACGCACGCACGCACGCACACACACACACACACACACACACACACACACATGGCTGGTTGCTGCCTGAATATCTGTCTGTGCGTATCTTTACGTACCGTGTTCATGTCTATCTTTACGCGTCTATGTGCACATGTCTGTCTGCGTGTCTGTATGTTCGTATCTGTATGCCTGTGCGTGCATGTCTGTCTATGCGTATAACTGTATATCCGTATGTTTCTGACGGTGCGTGCGTATC
Source organism: Lepetodrilus schrolli (assembly GCA_032361225.1). Classification (NCBI taxonomy): domain Eukaryota; kingdom Metazoa; phylum Mollusca; class Gastropoda; order Lepetellida; family Lepetodrilidae; genus Lepetodrilus; species Lepetodrilus schrolli. The sequence goes on along the minus strand of JAUTBT010084898.1, from coordinate 1,369 downwards.
TGTGCATGTCTGTCTGTTTATGTAAATGTAAGTTTCTGTCTGTTCGTGTCTATCTTTGCGTGTCTGTCTATCAGTGTATATGCCTGGGTATCGTTTCTCGAAGCACCGTAGCGCTCTCGTAAGTGCCCGATCGCCATATAGAAGGAATCGCTACGAATGCTTATGGTCTCGTAGTAGATACGAGATCTACGAGAAAACGATACCCTGTCTGTTTATGTTAGTCTGTGCGGGAGTACGTGTACATGCGTGCGTCTTTCTCCGTCCGTCTGTCGGTCTCCCTTCCATTCGCCTTGACTCTATGCCTGTCCGTTTGAATAACAACACTAGATACAAATAACGCCCTAACATCGTACCCGATCCCGGATTCCGGTTCTGTCTGAAAGTGTCCCGACTTAGCGCCACGGCAATGATAGCAGGTGACTGGTATAGGAAACATGGGCAAGGCGTTATGAATTACCGATCTTATCAAAGCCTTTGTGAGAGGTCTAGTCGCCGTCAAGTGTTTTGCAGAAACTCCACAAAGACCCGCATTATTCCCCTTTGTGACTTCTGGCTTTGTGTATGACTTCACTACGCGTCCAATTCTGGTGATACACATTCTATCACGGGCCATGTATATCAGCAGCGCGTAAAACTCTGTGGCAACAATATAAATATATACGAGATAAAATACGCCATAGAAAGGATTAGGATTTATGGCGGATTAGTATTCGTATATTTCCATATTTCTCATCTGGCTAAGAGGATCATCTACTCCGATGTATAGTTTAAATACATTATGCATTATGGATTACGAGAGAGATGTAATCATAATGAACTAAGGAGATATGCATGATCAGTGGATTTATTATTATTTATGTGTGATATATTGTCTGGCTGAGGAAGTATTATTTTTATTAAAATAGTAACGCCAACAACGACACTACTACTACTACTACTACTACTACTACTACTACTACTACTACTACTACTTACTACTACTACTACTACTACTACCTACAACTACTACTACTACTATTTAGTAACTACTACTACAACTACTACGATGGGTGAAATATTCCCGCTGCGACTAAAAACACTAATTCAATCACTAATTCAATCAACTACTACTACTACTACTATTACTACTACTACTACTACTACTAATACTATTACTACTACTACTAATACTACTACTATTACTACTACTACTACTACTACTACTACGTCTACTATTGTTGCTTCTGTTTCTACTACTACTACTACTACTACGACGACGACGACGTTGGCCTTCGGAGCCAAAGGCCCCGGGTTAATATCACGTGCCGGGAGCCCCAATTCAAACAAACAAAACTGCTGCTACTACTACTGCAGGGATTATTATTATTAT
>JAUTBT010084896.1:0-11993 GCA_032361225.1 Lepetodrilus schrolli | reverse complement strand
CAGATTTTTTCAATATTGAATTCCTATATGTACTAGATATACCTAACCAGAAAAGTTAATAAGCGAAGATCCATTTAGTAGACAAACGGCGTAAAATTGAATTGAAAATAGAAACCTAGAAAGTTAGGAAAAAAAAAACGACAATATTTTGTGGAGAAGAAAATCGTATACAAACAGAAAAGTCTACAGAAGCTAACGGTGTTGACAAAGAGAGAGAGAAAAAAGGTATGGTAGTGTAGAAAGACAAGGACAACCCAAATTGTATTGATCAACACTAATAACACGTAGACAGGTGAAATATAGATATAGGTGATGATTTATTAAGCATGAAACCGTATTATGTTCCCATGACATTATAACTGCATTGCCCAGCTTGCGGCTTTACCTATGTATATGGTATAGCACGTATAACATCACTTGGAAACGTTAATCCTGGTTTATGCAGATACTACTGAATATCATACTACCAGTTTACGGTAGTATATCACCCGTTTACGACAGCATACAGACACTATGTATTTGACGATAAATCCACCTTTTGTGCTTCGTATTTGAAAATGGAAGGGGTGTTCAGCAAGGGCTTGTCTGCAGTTCTCACTGCATACTCAGAAATAACAGACTCTACACCTCATTTCTATACGAGCTCCAAAAACCATGATTAAAGTATTTATTGCACCACGAATTGCGTAAAACGAGAATGGTCATACATTGCAACAGGGATTACCAAAGCAATGTTACACGTTCAACCAAATAGACGACTTTTAGGGATTAGTAGTGAACAATGTTACATAAATTGAAAACGTTCAGATTTCAAATTTTGAATTACAAATTATTGTCCATGTTTTGATCTTTGTAAACATGATAATTGTAGTTTAAACTCAACGCAATTTGACATGTAAGCGAGCCGTGTGTAATGTTGTAACATACACTTTTTAAAATACATTCTATGTTATTAAAGTTAAGCGGTAGTGTTATTAATGTCATGGGTGAAGATTACTGGGATACCTTCAAAGTGGGTAACATAACACGGTATCTCATTTCAAAAGGCTACATAATTTACAAGTACAAGTTTCTGAGATCCATGGCAATAGTAAGTTGTGTATAATTAATAGCTTTATCAAAGAAACATCCACACGAATTAGAATCCTTTTGAGGAAAAGATAATCATGATTTCACAGGATGTTTGAAACTTTTTACTGTTGTTATGAATTAAAACACAATAGCTGTCTATCTGACATTGTCTGGTATAAATGTATATAACATAGGAAATATGTACTTGTTATGCATATGATAATACATCCTTGAAACTCAGACCATTTAACACCAGTCAAATGGAAAGTTGAGAACATAATGCCCTGTTTCGAAGATGTGTGTTATTAAGCAACATTCATACACATCACACAGGAAATATAATGAAATTCGTAATGCTCACTAAACAATAATGCTAATTTATCAGAACTTGCATACATTATAACACGCATATAATATTATTTTTGTTGTAGCTTAACAAAATTGAGTATATTGACACACGACAGAACAGACCATGTAGACATATGAATACTATATATGTCTTATAACCGTGATAATATCGTTAGCTAATTATCTTCAAATCCCGCCCCGAGGGCCTGTCATCGATATTGATAGGACGCGCTGTCTGTTATCATCCTTGGTCTTGTCAGTACCAGGCAACGCTCGCAGGTTTACTGCAACATTCAGCGCTATGGATGTTGCGGGTTTTCTCCTGCCTTAAACTGACAAGCCGCGATACAAGTGAAAGAATCTTGAAAGCGGCTCTAAACCCCAATTTTAAAAAAAGCAACATAAAAGCAGCTAATTATGACTTTCGTATAAGGCTTACCATGCCTTGTATTGGGTTTGAATTATACCTTATTCCTCCGTAGACAGCTGAACTAAATTTCTTCACTGTCAATATAATTGCGACTTGTATTTATCATATATTTTTATTTAGCTAAAATTTGGACGGTACTGAAAATGAACATGCCTTATTAAATTACACGAATTACTTCCTAACGGTACAGTAATACATAAAATGTAATACTTTTAATTTTAAAAGGCATTTTTTTCCCTAATAACAAGTCGCTAAATATATAACATGCAGTATAATAAAGAAGCTGTCAGTTTCAGATAAAGGGCCCTTTAAAGCGAACTCAGCAAGACCGGTCAAACCAGTCAATATATGATTAAAACAAAATACAGAAAGAAAAAAAACTAGTACATACTAATGTTCTGAAATTTAGAATTATATTATTTTAAGAACAAATTTCTGCATTACTATTACAACAAACGTACTGGCTATTTAAAAAACTAAAGTTTGTAAAAATAAAACTATGTTGACTGGTTTTGACCGAAGTCAGACTGGGTCTGCTCTATAAGCCGCCGTGGTTTCAGACAGGAGCCACGACCAACACATCAAAGAGACTATTACTTCTCACACCACGTTAAACAGCTCAGCTGACAACCGCAGCGAAAAATCGTAACGAGCGCTTCCTTCTGTAGTAAATCCTTAGAGTAACTTGTCTGGAAAACTTGTGTTATTGCTTCACACGTACTGCTAACGTGACGACTAATGCTTTTAGGATGAATCGGTCTGTAAGATGTGGTTTCAGATGAGAAATGTCTTTAACAGATACTTGTCAGGCGCTATAGCCCCTTAGAATTGTACGATAATAGCACGAGTACTGTTAGATTACCCGATAGCTGGAAAATACATGCTTATAATATACATCTTCAAAAGAAATAACATAAACAGAGTAATCTAAGCATGTGTCTATTAACATTTTCGCAAAGTCATGTAACGTACCCTGATCATAGTGGATGATCGCGAATGAATATTTTTGCATTAGCGCTTTAGGACAATATTCCAAAATTATATCATAACAAATGATTACTTTTGGCAACAAAGTGACATGGCAATCTATACTTTGTTTCTAAAGAAAGAGAAGAAATCCTGGTGTGTTTTATTGTTAGTGAAATACAGTAACCTTACCTTAACTGACTAACGTAATTATTCATATCCTGGGTAAGTGTCGACACAAACGATAGCAAGGGAGAGGTGTTTAATCCTGATAGGAACTGTCATTCTTAGCGTTATAGTGGACGTAAAGGATGAATTAAAAACGTTAAAAAAAGTCCTAGGTTAGAGAGATTAAAATGCGGGGGAAAAGATACATTCTAAGCTTGTCTCTCAAGTTTTACAGTTACGAGTACATTGAAAGGACATTGAGAGGACAGTGAGAGGACATTGAGATACCATCAGGGTCTACCCGGGGTGAGGACGTCAGAAGGGTGGGAAATAGTATACGTCGTAATTACGTGTCATTCGTCACCCGACAGACCAGAAGGCGGTTTGCAAACGGAACCTTTGTGTGCGTCTCCGACCTGAAATAGTCTGACGTCTCTTCCTGCAACAATTTCCACAGTGTGCAGAAGAGCATGTTAGAAGAAACCATTACATTGAAGTTTTCCCCATACATGTGTAGACGCAAATTAAAAAGGCGTGCAAGCTACGAATCGGATGCACTTTTAACGATTAAAGGTCATGGGAGTTTTTGATATATTGCTGTTTACGATGGGAGAGAGAAGCATGTGTATTTGTGTCATGTGAAGAATAAAAATACAATGGTAACACAAATTTATATAAACATCACCAGGCCATTTGAGGCCTATAGGACACCAACAAATAAAGGATCTCATATAAGTGGTCATATATACTGAATTTATTAAACGAGTTGGCAAAACTGATGTTATGCGAGGCTCTTTGGCCAACGAGTTTAATAAATTCAGTAATATATGAACACGAATGTGAAATTCTATTTATCACATAACTGTAGAAACTATTGTAATATCGATTTTTAGTCACAAACACTATAATAGACAAATGTATTTGCATAATTTGGAACTTGGTTAAAGCACGCGGACAAAATATAGTTCCAAGTAAATGTGTACATATTATTATTAATAAATGTGTTTGCATATTTAATTGAAGACTTCTTTTCACTATATATTCGACAAATTAAGTCCCAAGAACGAGCTCCAAAAGAGGTCCCAAAAGACTTTGATATCTCGTACAAATAAAATAATAAAAATGGGTTTATTGCAATAAATACTTATACATACATGTAGAACTACGGAATAACATTATTTTTAAATGACTGCAAAGAAATAACTGTAAATAACTGTAAAATCATCGCAAAGCTGGTTAAACGATAAAATAACTTTATATTCAATAAAGTAAGTCCCAAGAAAAAAGCTCTTAATGAGGTCCCGTGAACGAGATAAACAAAAAAATCCCCAAAAGATCTAAAAGAGGTCTAAAATGTTTTTGACAGCGCTTATGAATATATTTATACAATATGGTGATTCGTCCATCATGTTATTTCACATCAAATAATAATATTCATAGCACGGGTAATCCCTGACTCTTGAAGCTAATGTCCATGAAATTCATGCATGCGGCATACACATACCGAGACGCACTATTAACGATGTAAGTATACTGGCAGTAATATGCTGTCTTTTTTTTTCTATAGAGACGTCGACAGTATACGAAGATAGATGAGCAAAATTAGCTCACGAATGCTGCAGAATTGCCCGTGAAAATCCTAGCACTTGCCCCCACACTCATCTTATTTATGCACATGGACTGGGTGTACGGTAAGCTTATACCAAGACAAGTCGTAACAATGGGCACCAAGGTAGAATAACACTAGCGTACAGAGGGGCTAATTATTGGGTTATTAATGCGTTTTTATTGCGTGATTAATGCGTGTTATTGTGACTCACGCATCACCTGGCAGCGACAACGTTGTTTACGACATCATGAGATAAATATCTCCGGTTTCTGGGAATCGTTGTAGCTTTCAGGAACTTGAGAAGAGGTAAAGACAACTTTTATAGTATTGTATCTTTTAGAAGATTGAGAAGAATAGGTGAATACAACTTTAATAATACTAGTATTGTATCTTTTAGAAGGTTGAGAATAGGTGAACACTATATATGATCTTGATGATTAGTAGAATGCAAGAGTGATTTAGAAAACATGCTTACTACTACTACTACTACTACTACTACTACTACTACTACTACTACTACTACTACTACTACTACTACGATTACTACTACTACTATTACTAATACTAATACTACAACTACTACTACTACTACTAATAATAATAATGGGTTTTAGCATCGCGCTAGACTACATATACACACACATACTACATAATACACGTAACAGAATCTTCATTTAAAGAAAACTCACAGAAGGGATGATACTACAATGTTATCAGTGCTGAAACTTTTTCCAAAATATCTCTCTCTCTTTCTCTATGTCACTCTCTCTCTGTCTCTCTCTGTGTATCTGTCTCTCTCTCTCTGTCTCTCTCTGTGTCTCTCTCTCCGTCTCTCTTTCTCTCTCTCTCTCTCTCTCTCTCTCTCTCTCTCGGCTTGCATAATTTGTAGGGGAACATATATTTTCCTGATGAATAACAATATGAGACAAAGTCTGTCTGACATCCATCGGCCATTAATAATACCATCTCGTGATGATACTCAGTTTAACCCACAGTACAACGGAGTCTGAGAAGCGTCCAACAGACCAGCTTAGACCTTGTCACACTTACCATTGCAAGACAATCCACCGTCCACAGTCCATTAGTCCCCAGCCTCCGTGACGACAGGTTCAAGGCGTCGCTATCATAAATTAGCTTAGTCTAAATACCTGCTGGTTCCCAACGGTAAGGAGCCTACGAACGTTGATAGGGCTGAGCCAAGGAGACGCTGTGCGCCACCCAGGTTAACATAGGTAAGTGTATCTAGCTCTTAATCCCGAAGGATAAGACTAGGATACCTATCTTGAACATAATCCGGTGTCTAGTAGAAGGACCCGTTGTCCGCATCTCAAAGAACTCACTGTCACAAAGATACTGGTGCGCAAGGCGTGCCTCGCCAAGCTGAGTTGTTGCGACAACTCAAGAATGAGAACGCAAGTATAGTACTATAGGTACGAGAAAGTGATACTGCGATATGTCAAAGCAATTCTACACGGATTACATGTAGTTAAATTAAACAAATACAGGAGAAGCATCAAGTCTGAAGACGGATATCGAATTTAACGTCTACATAACAGGAATAACAGACATACTTGCAGACTAGATACATACATAGAGCCATACAAACAAATGAAAAACAAACACACAGACACACGTTCAAAGACATGCAGAACATGACATACACATGCGAGCGCACGCGCAAATAAACTACACACATTAATACAGACACACCTATACATAACACCACATACACACACATACACACACACACACATACACACACACACACACACACACACACACACACACACACCACCACACTCCACATATGATAACATATACGCACAATAGACACACAAACACACACAGACACACAAACAGACACACACACACAAACAACTACACACACATAAATACATACACACATATACACCACACCACATACACACAAGCACACACACACACACATACACACACACACCGAACTGCATATACGCTCAATAGACACACATACACACACAGACACACAAACATACACACACACAAACAACTACACACACATAAATCCATACCCACATATACACCACATACACACAAGCACACACACACACACACACACACCGAACTGCACATATGATCACATATACGCTCAATAGACACACACACACACACACACACACACAAACAGACACACACACAAACAAACTACACACAACATAAATACATACACACATATACACCACACCACATACACACAAGCACACACACACACACACACACAAACAGACACACAAAGAACTGCACATATGATCACATATACGCACAATAGACACCCATACACATGCACACATACAGCCACACACACACACACACAAGCACACACGCACACACCAAACTCCACATATGGTCACATATACGCACAATAGACACACACACACACACACACGCACACACCAAACTCCACATATGATCACATATACGCACAATAAACACACACACACAGACACACACATACACACAAACACACACAAACACACGCACACACAAACACAGACACAAACACATACACACACACACACACACTTATACCAAACAATCTAAATAGCAATTATTTTCACAACAGAATCGACTTATAATGACGGTATATATAAATATATCCTGCAACAGTATATCTGTCTACTTCACCTGTCATTTGATACGGGTGTGCTCCACTGTCTTATACATCAACACGCAATGCCAGATGTCTAATTTCAGTAAAAATTAATATCCAGTGATGCAGACTAGTCAATTAAGCCCTCCAACAATATAGATGTGATTACATGCTTTATTACGCCAACGGTACTGAGATCGACATAGTTGGCAATATGATATAGGTATTAGGGGAGTTTACCCACCTACAGAATACAGCTAGTCTGAGCCTAATCACAGTCAGACACGCATATCCTTAGTTACAAAAACTGCCGCTATGCTACCGCAATTTTTCCTTCTTGGTTTTAACATATATAATGAACAGTTGCCTGTTAATCACGATATAAGTTCTTTCTCGCACGTGCCGAGTAAAGTCTGTAAGCTATGAAGGCTATTGTGGACATTGGAACTAAAAGACAGGTGCGCCGTCTTGCGCGTATATCCAATACTGCTGCTCAGGGAATTCCTGTACAACACGTCGCAACTCTAACGTAATCTTATGTCCAGCCTTAGCCGTAGACTACACCATTGCTAACGTTGGAGTTAAAGTTACCTTAGAGTTACGCCATTTCGTACCGGAATCCCTTAATTATCTAGATATATCTATGTAAAAGTTCGTCGTTTTATATCCATAAACATTTGAAGGATTAACGAAATAAATGATATCATTTGACTGACATATGCCATTTTAAGAAATTGTATCGTTTGGGTAGATATTAATAGCTTTAACTGAGGATACACCATGATGGTACTATTTTAGGTGTCAATAATGAACCAATGGGGTGCATGTGTATATAGTTACTGTAAATCAGGAAATTAATGCGAGCAGGATATTAATGCGAAAAATATATGCCACATCAGCATTTTATTAGGACTAAAGGAAATTATTGATAATATTTAACCATGATGTTATTTCACAAATTGTATACGAACACGCTGGCACATATCTATGGTACATAAAACCATGCGATTGATGTGATGGTATTAACCAACGATACACATGAAGTTAATGAATTGGACAACACCCGTAATGAATTGGACAACAACCTTGTACACCTTACATAGCAATGCATAAAGATTTTGAGATTAAATTATTAATTAAAATATATCTGAACACAAATTTGTATTTCTCCATGCCATTACTACAGTCTGCACTTTCATTGTGGCACCCTGCGTAAAGGAATGTTGTGATAAGCCGTGCTAAAGAAGTGTTCGTCGAACAAGGCCACATTACGTGACTAAAACCCATCTGTTACGTGATGTAGTAGTGTAAGTTTCAACATGTGTCAATTTTCTGTCACCGATGTTATCAGATACAGACTTGCATTGAGTGTGGCAGATGATCACTCGCACACTGGTACACTGTACGATAAGGGTGGCCGACGATTGCGTGTCACTATGACATCTGGCCCAGCATACCCACCAAGAGAGCAGTACACCAAACAGAAATGTATGAGGGCAGTACACCCAACAAAGAGACAAACAGTAAGAGAGCAGTACACCAAACATTAGCAGAAAAATACACCAAACATGAGAGCAGTACACCAAACATTATAAGGCAGTACACCAAGCAGTATGAAAGCAGTACACCACATATTATGAGAGCTGTACACCGAACAATATGAGAGCAGTACACCAAACGTTATGAGAGCAATACACCAAACATTATAAGGGAAGTACACCAAGCAGTATGAAAGCAGTACACCACATATTATGAGAGCAGTACACCAAACAATATGAGAGCAGTACACCAAACGTTATGAGAGCAATACACCAAACATTATAAGGGCAGTACACCAAACACTACTACACACAGAGAGGGCAGTACATTATAATAATTAAAATCTGAGTATCCTGCCACAGTTAAATCATAGATAGGATACCTCTCATATACTTTATTAACAAACATTGCTTTACCCCATTTAACGCTGAGCGCCATTCAGGGGAACAACAAGAACACACATTTTGGACGTCTTTTGATATGACGCCTAAGTTGGCTGAACCACAGGTCTCATAACCGCTACACCACATTAGGCAATGGCACCGATTCGTGCTAATAAAATATTTAAAAAAAGTTAAATAAAAATACATAAATTGGCTAACATATCAATTGTCAGACACTGCTAGGTTATACATATCGACATATATTTGGTTTCGAAAGACTGAGGATTCTCTAATGCGGAATAAAATCACAATGTGTACATATAGTGTCTTTGCACTGGACGAATACTGTACATTTAACCGCACGTAAAATCGTCGACTGACATATTAAAGTCTAGGCGCAATGTATATATTATCTCCATTGCACCGTCTATCCACAGTTCGTAAATATGAAACAGAATACATTATACTAACTTCGAATACTTATGGCCAATGGTCACCCTGTAGACCAATCTCTACTATTTACTGTTGTTGGATGTTTGCCGTTGATATATTCAATGCCTTTAGACAATGGGAACATATGTTTGTATTACTAGAATGACTTCAAGTGGTGTTAAACACTATGGCAATCATTCAATCTCTACACTGCCCCCATTTCAGCTAATACCGTTTGCGTTACCTCTCATAGCAATTATATTTCATGTTTTGTGTTCACGCAGGTAGTAGTGTGTCGCAATCGGACAAGACAGTCAAAGGTCTCTTTTCGAATCCCATTCCAGATTAAGGATCTTCTCTGGGTATATAACGTGTGGGTGTACAGCTGGTATATAACGCACATATATGTACACACCAAATGAAGACAGACCAAATTACACACATGGTTTTAAAATTATTTACTTTTTTATTGAATAATGACTTTAATAAGTTAATCATATAATTAATGATGACAATAATTGGCATTGTTTTAATTAATGTCCATTGTTTTGTTGTGATGCTAGTAAATTACCAATGAGCATACACAATCCAACAACCATTGGATGGTTATGTTGATAGAACGATGATGGCCGATGAATGGTTAACATGAGTATGTCCTCGGCAGACATCCAATTGGAAAGCTCTTCTTGATCTTAATGATCTTGTTCGGCGTATCGAGATCTTCACAGTAGGCCCAGATATCTCGGACCTCGAACTTCTCCGAACATTTGTGAATGCCCTTTTCGGTGCCCTTGTATGGGAAGTCGCGGGACCTCAAATAGAAACAAATAATCACGCTTTAGAAAGAAGTACCTATTTTGAAAACGATTGATATCGATATCATGCTCCATATAAACTAACTAAGATACTTGTCCAAATTCATGGTATTTTTCATTTATTGTCGAACTATAATTTTGAAATGTAATGGAGTAAGGGTAGACAACACCCTTAAAAGATTTGTCTTACTGAAGATATTGTTATTAACTAAAAAGAATGGTATTTCTAGTTATCAAGGAACCACATAAAAGGTTTGCTAACTGTATTGCATCTATTTCTATTTCTATCACAATACAAATTCAGTAGAGACTGCATTAACTACATAACCCCGATTCCGTTACTAAACAACATATAAACCTCTCTGATTTACTTCCCCTTCCAAATTACGTAAAAAGGGGAGTAATCCTATGCCATTCCTAGTAATCATGCAGCGCGATTATCCTCAGACAATCAACGACGACTATTTTACTTACTTGCAGAGATACACGGTGATCTCCTTCCCAGTATTAGGTTGGACGACAAAACAGGATCCGCCGTGGTGGTTGAACATCCACAAGGGCTTGGCCTCGGCTACGCAGGTTCCGTGTGTGTCCGGGAAGAATGGTGTCTGTGCTCCCGATGCATCAACCTGGTCAATTAGACCTTTTCGGCTTGCAAGTTCATTTCCGACTTGTTTTCTATATGTATACACGTGGGTATTGAACCACAGATATTTTCAAAATATATCACAAACATCAAAATAGCAAAACATTAAAACAGGAAAATTATCATCGTCATCGTCATCATCATCATCATCATCATCATTATACTCAGATCTGTATCAAACTCATCCTGATGACTATAATGATGGTCATTACTATCGTCATCGTTGTCAGTATCATAGTCCCCGCACCAACATCGTAACCGTTAACGTCATACCAATCACCGCCATCCTACGCTTCACGTTAAGGCATACATAGAGGTTGGCGTCATTTCCTACTATAATCTAAAGCATAGCGTACGTCCTGGCCTCGAAATTACGAAACTTTTTGTGAGTTTCGTACTCTCGGGGACTGGTTTACACAAGGACTATAGTACGAAAAACCAAACATATTGGACGGAATGTGCCCTCAGTATGGAGTATTACCCTGGGTATTGGTGTTCGTCAAAACGAAGAGCCAGGTTCTTCAGCCTCTGCAATGAGTTGTGGTAGCAGCTACCCCCAACTGGAAGTGCTGTATTGGACCGGTCTGGAAAGTTGAAATACAAAAATTCGATAACAGTATATCATTCAGTTTAGGATATTCGCATAAGATGTTCCCTGTCATCTCTAGAGAGAAATGGTAACTTTTGAGATGACTAGAGGTACTAGTTTATTCACTTCTAAATAGATATAATTTATATTATAAAAACGAACAATCAGTATCGTTAATATACTATAATAATATTGGAATTTATATTTATTTTATTTAATTGCGCCGTTCATTGCGTTAAAAACATGCGCGAACGCAGCAAACGAAACCAACCAGTTCTCAGCTGGTTATTTACAACAATATACGATTAGAAGTTATGTAAAGGATATGGACACGGCAAACACTTGAGTCTTACCATTCAGTTGGAATA
>JAUTBT010084895.1:0-11993 GCA_032361225.1 Lepetodrilus schrolli | reverse complement strand
GTTAGCATTTGTGCTGATAAAACAGTACTTAAATTTCCACTGTTAAGGTTAGCATTTGTGCTGATAAAACAGTACTTAAATTTCCACTGTTAAGGTTAGCATTTGTGCTGATAAAACAGTACTTAAATTTCCACTGTTAAGGTTAGCATTTGTGCTGATAAAACAGTACTTCAATTTCCACTGTTAAGGTTAACATTTGTGCTGATAAAACAGTACTTAAATTTCCACTGTTAAGGTTAGCATTGGTGCTGATAAAAAAAATATTTGCAATGGAAGAGGTTAACTTTTTAGTTTGGTTTACATATTTCATATTATTTTCAAGACATCAGGTTTGATATGGAAACAATGTATTTTCTTCTTCTGAGACAATGGCTAGTGTATTTAGCATTAGCATCATTATAAAATATAGTTCAGAACATTGCATATTTTGTATTAATTAGGGATCAATATCACTTCAGCATTCCTAAGTATATACCGGTAAATGTTGCCAAGGACAAATTAAATTTAAAAACATTTTTAAAATAGTAATTGTTTTTTTTACCTCATTACAGTAGGTGTCAAGATAGGACGGACCCAATACACACAAATTAACCCAAGTCTATTGCTGGTCAAGTCAATTCCATGTCCACCCTACATTGTTGGTCAGTCACAATGACCCACGCTCATTTCAAAAGGAGGGAACATATCCAAAGTTTTCACTGGAAAGGTGCGAACTCTTAATGTGTTGACCATGTTGACTCAAGGAACACAGGAACACAGTTAATTCTTTAATGTATGTAGACATGATTCAGAACAATATCAGGTTGGTCTTGGTTTTCCTTTAAGGTTTGATAATGCCACATGGATTTCTCTACCATATAATGGAGTTCAATCTTTATCACTCTCTGTATGCTTTTGCATGAGCTCTCGGGTCTCTATTCACTCTTCACATGAACAAAGGAGAAAGTAGTACATCCAGCCATCCATACTAGATCCACATCTGTATATTGCATTCTTCGTACCGGCAGACAGATAGCGGTGAACTAGTTCCTGAGGCATGGTTCGAGTTTTTCCATGTTATAACAACCTGTTTGTTATGAAAAGCCAGACCAAGAATTCACAACTTGCTAACACATTCAGTGAGATTCTTGGTATGAAAAAAACATGCTCTAGTAGGAGGGAAAACATGCTCTAGTAGGAGCAGGAGAAAAGATTATGTCGAGGTTAATTGCCACGTCAATAGCTATACATATGATCAATAGAAATTGCTTTTAACATTTCGATGAGTGTTTTGGTTTAAATTTTAATTTAGAAATGATTATTTAGTAAAATGCTACATGGAAAAATTATGTAAATCCCACCAGTCGATCCATCCCTTATCGTATTTTCATTCTAACACTCTTACTTTAGAATTACGAACTGCAGAACCTCAGGATTTTTAATGCCATTTAAAAACATTACTTTATGTCTGTGCTTTGACACCAGTGTGTAGAACAGTGCATTACTACAGGGATAGAACTTAACTTTAAAACGTACTCGCCCGAATAATGATATAAATAACAAAACATGAAATTTCTACTAGCCCGTAGGATACCTTTAACATTAGGAGAAATGGATCGGGCGAGTGGGAACTTCTAACCCTGTTACAAAAAGTCATTATTGTTAGTATTATTCAATGCTGGGTACGTTTTTTGTTTGAAAAACATTCAAATATGTATGTAATATGTTGAAGGAACCACTGGGAAGAGGAACTAAACATTTCAATATCGTAGGAAGTTGAAATTGTTACCAGACTATCATTCATTTTAATTGCAAAGATGACATTCATCAAATTGTTTATTCTCCAGCTGACGACTTGCCCTTAGACACTTTTATCTTCCAGTATGTGAATTATGGCTTACTTGCCATTAATTCTACACATGTTTGTGTCAACACGAGGCTGTTCGGCTGATGTTGAATAATGCTTGATGGCACGTATAGTACAGAGATGAATGTCCTGTTGTCCAGGTGATACTTACCAATGGCTGTAACTAACCAATCTTCACAGCAAATGAAATCAGCATTGGTCCAATAGTCCAAGCCTAAATGTCTAATTGCTTCATGCATTCAGAGAACTTGTATACTTCATGGCAAGCAAATTTGGCAATATTCCTATAGTCCTTGAACTAAAATGGTCAATACTTCGTGTATCCAGAGAATTAGTAGAAAAATAGAATGTTTTTAATTTTTAAGGCTTGAATCATGTGGTTTTACTGTAAACTGTGGAATGGGGCTTCAAAATGTTCACTTTTATTGCTGTTTAAAATTGACTATGCTTCAAGAAGATTGATTGACACCAGGGGAAAAAAGATTGTATATTAAGAAACTATAGTTTGTCCACAATATTCTTTCAAAATTTCTATAGCTTGCAAGTTCAAAACTGACAAGAATTAAATATCTTTCAAAATGGAATGAATCATTTATGTGTCCCAACTCTAATATTTCTGACATTGATTAATGATCACAGTGGTTAGTCCCCTAAACTACAAAACCATTAGATAGCATGTTTGAATCCCACCTGGGGCAACAGGTATCTAATACCCACTGTTAGTGATGAATGCAATGTTTGTATGCATAGACTACAGTCGGCACCTTTGGTTTATATAAACAAGCTGTTTGCTCATGGGTCTTACCATAACAGAAAGTTGGCAGTTCTCCTGACAGTCACATCTTTATAAGCCCTACATCAACACATGATATCCCTATATGATTGTTTCTACCTTGCACCGATTGTCTGGCATATGTATATGCCATTCATTTGTATAAAACTTACAGGATTTCGGTGAACCCTTGTTGACGTAATGACTGTCGTACAGTTTGAATTTCTGTTTGTTGTTTATCAAGTCCAACGTGAAACCTCTACACACGATCTCCATCGAAACGCCATCGTCGCTTAATGAAAACAGGTTTGATTTTCTACGCAATGCAGCCACGTGAAAATGCCTCCCAAGGGAAAGAAGGGTAAAGAACAAGGCTATCGTGTTTGATACGGGATACATCGTCAGATTATGTAAAGAAATGTTGAAGTCTGTAAGCCCTCTTTCAAGCAAAGATACATCACTGCTACAATACCCACTGACACTGGGTATTGTGGAGATCAGTGGCTGTACAGGGTTGCCTGTGTGTTTGTTCTATTGTAACACAGACAACTGCAGCATGTTGGCCAATGTTTGAGTAATAAGGGAAGAAATGCCAGGTATGATCTGTCTGGGTTTATCATGTGCTTCACTGGGTGTATACATACTGACACAGAAATCGGGAGTTACACTTGCAGAGCTGTGTATATTGACAAAGAACAAGTGGAATATATTGTGACATATATCCTGGGGAGTATATACTGATGTAGAGCTGGGGAATACATACTGATGTAGAACTGGGGTATACATACTGATGTAGAACTGGGTAATACATATTGATGTAGAACTGGGGAATACATACTGATGTAGAACTGGGGAATACATACTGATTAAGAACTAGGGAATACATACTGATGTAGAACTGGGGAATACATACTGATGTAGAACTGGGAAGACTATACTGGGGTAATACATACTGATGTAGGATCAGGGGAAAACATAATTTCTGAATTAAGTTGATTAAACTTTTAGTTGATTAAACTTTTAGTAAAATGTATTATAAAGTAATAATGATGAACATAATTATACAAGTGTTTATGGCTCGACTATTTAATAACATTCAGTTATATGACTTGACTATGTCACTATTTAATAATAATCAATTATATGACTTAACTATTTAATAATATTCAGTTATATGAATTGACTATTTAATAACATTCAGTTATATGACTTGACTATTTAACAATATTCAGTTATATGACATGACTATTTAACAATATTCAGTTATATGACATGACTATTTAATAATTCGTCGTGTAAGTGTGAAATATTCCTGCTGCGACGTAAAGCACTAATTCAATCAATCAATTTAATAACTTTCAGTTATAAGGCATTATGTACATTTAGCAATAAAAGATGTAAAGGCAAGTACATGTAAGTAAATTGTATGTGATATTATGAATATGATATATAACGGTATGGCTTTAAGATGGTTACCATGGTTACTGCATTAGTATAAAACACTGAATGGCTGTCACAGTATTTATGTCCAAGAGTCTCTGTCAGCCGAAAACGAAACGACAACACAGAAAATACCTCTGTGGGCCAGAACTCTCGCCACCTATAGATGAAGTAAACCAAGCACATCCTTAATATGTTTAAAGGCGCTTTCCGAGTGTTTGGGAGTTCAAAGGCCGTTGCTTATTCAGCTGAAAGTTGGGAGGAGTAGGTTGATACTCTGTCACGGCAAGGCTTTATGTCACGGTTGCACGTGTGCAAGGGTCAAGGCCATTTATATGATTACTATTCAAAATTAGAACGCATTATTCGGACAGGAAGTTGACTCAGTTGTTCGAGGTTATGCATTTTTCCTAAGAGTCCAATACGAAGTGTATTGCAGATTTTTGTCTGCACAGTTTGGGATCTACCAGACAGTGAACGACTAGGTACTCCATGAAAATGAGATATAGTCCTACATTACTGTTCAAAAACAATGTTAATATACACATGATAAATAGCTCGGACTAAAGCAGCATATGTGTTCCATGTGCTGTTTGAGAGGAAAATAATTTTAAATATAAACAACCTAGGTTGTGTGTGAAGTCCAATGTAGAGGGTTCACTTGGTACACATAAGTCAATACATATTGGAGTGCATACAATTTGGGTGTATTTGGGGTGTACTCGGAGTGTTGTGGAGGTGGGTGGGTGATGTACTGGTCCTAAAGACATTTCACCTTGTCTATAGATGGCAAGTTTTGTTGATGTGAGACTAAGGTGAATACTAGTATACCGTTCATGGAGCTGATTATGTAGGGACATGTGCGAAGATAGAAAATATATTTAAGTGGATAGAGAATATATTTATGGGGTCAGAGAGGTCAGACAGGTCTACATTAGGGATCTCTATATTACCATAGTACAGTCTGTTACTGAGTTACTTTCCATTGGTGAATAATAATGGCGATCCTCATTATGTTATATTTAGTATATGAAGTTGCTGCAATGGATCACTGGTAAATTATCTTGTTGAATAGGTAAATTGTTATTTGTTTTTTCCACACCATAGTATCCAAGTATTCAAATAATATGATCCAAACAAATATATAAAATTATTATTTGAGATTTGAGATTTATTGATAATTTAATATACTTTTAAGTAGATTTTGCTCCTATTAATTTGCATTCCATTACCAACCAGATTGTTATGACATACTAATAATTCAAGTAATTCCATATTTACCATAATTATCAATTATTCTTGGATTTTTATCTATTTTCACAATAAAATTAATTATAATTAAAATTATTATTAGAGCTAATATAAATACATATATATGTATACTGGTACAAATGCGTTATTTCAGTCAGTATGGGGGGTAGTTTATTGCACAGGTGAGCACACATCCCTGATACTGGTTCAATCTCTACCTCACATACCTCTGTGATTATTTCCAACAGAGCTTTGGATTAATTCCTATTCAATGTGTTTATTATAGTCAAAGCTGAAGATGCGCAAGATATATAGGTATTATTATCACGTGAAAGGTGTCTCTCCATGCTGGTCTGAATACCTGTAATCAGGGGTTCAATATCAGCTGTACAATGCATGCCTCCCTGGTGCCATTGCCTGGTGGTAATGTGGTCGTTCTGGACCCAATAGAAAGTCTGATGTATGTGGCTTTGTATCACAAATTGTCCAATGATAAATCTGTCTACTTCACTCCTGGTTGGAAATAACCCCTCACTGTGCCACAGTGTCTGGGCAACAATCAGCTGTTAAACTATCTGTCTTCTATCATTGCTTAATCTGTTAATAGAAAAAAAATACACTGGGGAAGTGCTACCCCCCAACTGTTTGCTGCGAGTCCAAGGTAAATGATACAGACACGATACCAAATACCAGTAGTGTGGATTGTCATTCACACGTGGATTGTCATTCACACGTGGATTGTCATTCACACGTAAATATCCACTTTCACTGTATTGTAAATGCATGATTGAAGCATACAAGTTTCAAAGAAAACATTAAATGACCTACTACTTTTGAAAATTGTTTAAATACCTGGCTATTCATGAAATACCTGAAGTAATCGAGTATTTACTTTTCAATTCCTTTAGGTGCGTTTGTTCATTTTGCGAGAAAATTGAATGTCAAGAACCTCTTGACATGAATGTCTAATGACTCTCACTCTTTCTGGCAGGAAATCTGTGTATGTCACATTGCTTACTACCAACTACATGCTTTTTTTTCCTCATAATGAGGAATATTGGAAATTGATACTTAGCAATCAATGTAGGCATTCTGAAGTGCATTAATCTAAACCTAATTCATTAGTCAATCTAAAACTATTTAGAATTTTAGCTATATTGGTGAGATTTCAATAGTATTTCAGTGATATTGCAGTGATCTGTTTATCGGGGGAGGAGAACCCACACTAGTTTTATGTTATGGTATACCACAATAGCTTTGTGTTATTTTATACTCCCAAGGGAGTTGAGAAGGAAAATGAGATCACACTGATCCATTGACTGGGGTAATAATGTAGGGCTATTAGCATACATTCGAGTATGGTATTGGTGCAATATAAATGAGCATATTATTATTATTATTATTATTATTATTATTATGATGACCTATGAGCAAGGGCTGGTACCGACAAACCAATGGTGATAACTGTACATTAGTTATACAAACGATTGCATCCCACTCATTACTGCTCGTGAAGCTCTTCTCCACAAAGAAAATGATACCACTATCTGAATGAATTTGAACTAAAATCTTTGAGTAATATGACACACTACCACTGGACCATTCTTCCAAAAACTTTCCACATTTTGAAGGCAACTTGAGTTTTCCCGTTGGTGGCAGTGCTGATGATTGATACCCAAGAAGAGAGCCAGTTGACCAATTAATTTCAAAGACCCACATACTGTACCGTAATAACTACCTTTGTGTTAACCTCCAGGCACTGTTCATTAATAACATGTTCTAGTGGCAGTCTCCAATATTTCCTGTTTTTCAAATGTTCAAGAGTTGGGTCATATGAAACTGCAGGGAGTTTACAACTGATACCTTTATATACACACAAGTACCGTAATTACCCTAATAATTCGAACCCTATAATAGTTCGAACACCTAAATTGATAGTTGAAAAAAAGAGATCTGACCAAACAAATACGAAACATGACTATTTTTTCAAATAATAATTTTCTAATTATTTGGACTTTTTCAAAATTTAAAAACAACAAAATATATTTTTTTAAATTCCTTCATTTATTCACCATTTCATTTACAACAATATTTTGTTCTTTAATTTGATTGTCCCTAATTATATGAACACCGATCATTTTCAGTTTTCGTATTTTTATAATATTTCAAACAGCTACACATTGTTATTTTATCCTGTTCGAATTATTAGGGTAATTACGGTATGTTTATTTATAACACGTGTATGTATTAACACATCCTAGCCAGGTACGAATAGGACAATGTGGTGGGTTGACTATAGTCCCTTGTCAGTGTTTGCGCATAGTCAACAGCGGTACAGACTACAATCCTATGTTATTCACTAGTGTCCATATGGACCCGTGCGGTGCAATACATGCACACAGCTTTAGCAGTATACAGACACGCCATTTCGCAAAGAATAAATGTTTATGTTGCATTTGATTACATGTATTTGGAATTGGGACGTTTCCTTGTGACTGTGATTGTTCTGTAGATATAGCATGTGTTGATATAGGAAATAGCTGTTATGTCATCTGTGATTGGCTGAAGCCAATGGTGCCATACCTTTGTTCCTATGTGTAAAGAGTAATTATTTCATATGTTTCAGGGATGGAAATTAACATTAATTACTATTTTGCTTTAACAGATCAAGTTTTGTTTTCAGATACATTATCGATACCAGGATACAACTTGAATTTGATTGAAATAAAATTTGTTCATTTGTGAGCTCGATGCTTAGGTCGCGAGATTAAGAAACTTTCTGAGTGCGATTTCATGCTAAAGTTCAAATTTCATATGGGGATTTTTTAACAAAACCTTGAGTTGAGCATGAGTTTGAACTAACAAAAGTTTTGTAATCTTGGGGCCAGATTGTGGTGGTTTATCATAATACAGTATGTAACAATCTGTAAACATCTGTATCAGAGCAAATCAATTGCCGACCCTTTCTCTTCTGCTATGCTGCTCAATAGGGCTTCTCCTTGACCAATCATATACATCCTTGTAACATTTAAATTGCTCATGTTTAATAGTGGCAGACTGTTTATGAGTCCATATTTTCTAACACTTTGATAAGTGTCAGTGAGAAAGGTTTCCCAGAATTCACTTTTCACATTTTTCAAATATTTTTCCACTATACAATGATTTATTTTTGTTTCAGAGATTTAAGATTCAACAAGATAAAGAGTATACGAAGAGGAGCTTTCGGCAACTTGTCAAGTTTAAAAACTTTGTAAGTAACGATACTTTGTTTTCCATTTGAATTTGAATGGCTATAACGCTATCTGTTCTGAAGATCTGTATATAGACACTATCTTTGTTTGTATATAAAAAATTGTAAGTAACAATACATTGTTTTCTATTTGAATTTAAATGGCTATAACACTATCTGTTCTGGAGATCTGTACGTAGACACTATCTTTGTTTGTATGTTAAAACAATCGTAATCCCCAGTAATTCAAGCAACGGTTATCTATGATCTATTCCTCGAGAGAAATTATCGGCCATTTTGTATGGAGAATGTGACATTTGAACGATGTATTGCTTCAAGAAAGAAGCTTTTTGCCAGATAGCCCACGAGGTTTTGCCCAGGTCTTGTGGGACCTCTGACACGGATAATGCATTGCCTTGAGAACGTGAATGATTTGTATACCGTCCTATGTTTCTATATCGAGAGGCCCAGATGGGAAATGATGCATTCTTGAAAGATTCCTTTGCGTATCCCTCGTAATCTGGACTTGTGGTATTATTTCAGGTTGTTGAACAACAATGAGCTGGAAAGCCTGGATGAAGGATCCTTCGAGGGTTTAGTGGAACTCAGATACCTGTGAGTTACCACTGTAATGGAATGGCGTGATTATATTAAATATATCTGATAGTGTCTTATAATTAAGTAAATATTCCTTTTGTAATTGTCTTTTATTTATCTATTGAATTCTCATGATTCTAAAATAAAATAAAAATGATGTACTGTATATTTGTATAATTTTTTTGTCAAGTACATGTACTTCACAATGGGATACTGCAACATTATACCTTCATTTTCAGATTATCAACATATTAATATTCTTGATGCTGTTTAACTAAACACACTTCTTCCCCCAATGATATTTCTTCCTTTTCATGTCCTTTACTGCTGATATTCCTAAGGACCTCCCAATAACACACTAACTTCTTAAAGGCACCCAAAGCATAACATGAAAACGATTCTTGTAATAACAATGTTGTAACACTGATTCTGGTTGCTTGTTAACTCACTGGAAGTCGGTGTGGAAAGATTGTACACTTGTCATTGGAACATGAACTATTCTACATGATGATATATAATACAAAGTGAGAAGTCCATATTTTGTGTTTCAACAGCACATTAATCTTTTGAAACAATTCACATTTTAGTTTGTAACAGTTGTTTTTTTTATAAAAGAATTTGAAACACTCCAAGTTGTCATTCAGGAAAATGCTTATAAACATATCAGCATATGTTTCTGATGTTATTATTAAACTTTTAAAGGTGAGCGTTTTTGCTGTGAAAATATAATCCATAAGGATTGACAGTGTTTTGACAGACCCCACCCTAACTCCGGTGAAAGGAGCCTAATATACTCCTAGGGAAGCTAATACATTCTAACATCTTACATGCATTAACATCTAGGTTATTTTGACATTGACAACTTTTTGGCAGTAATTTATGAGCCAGAATTACACTGTTTTATTTTGGTCATCTTTACCTTTCAGATATCTATATAAGAATAAAATATCGACCATTCATAGTAGGGTATTTAGAGACGCTCCGAAACTGGAACAATTGTAAGTATGGCAACCAGTCGGAGAATAGCACTTTTATGAAACTTTTAAATACCTAGTTGTAGAATTTTATTTATATTTTAAATATACACATAAAACATATACTTTTTATTACTGTTTTGCTCTATTGAAATGAAATCGTTATTTTTACAAATTATGTTTCATACATTTGTGGCAGCTTCAATAAATATGCACCAATGGTTGGCATTCTTCCCTTTTGCTTTCTTTCCTACCATCAACATGTTTGTGCAGATTGTGTTACCAATTCATCAATATGCTCTGTATATATTCTTGTACCTGAAAAGTACATAGAGTTTAAGATGTTGCATCTTATCACAACATCTTCATAAGTAATGTTTAAAGATAACCCCATCATAAGGTATATTTACAGATAGTTGGTTATATAGGATAATCATGCTCCAATCTTTATCATGTTTTATGAAAGCTATATAACATGTATGTATGTGTGTGTGTGTGTGTGTGTGTGTGTATGTATGTGTGTGTGTATGTATGTATGTGTGTGTGTGTGTGGTGTATGTGTATGTGTGTATGTATGTATGTGTGTGTGTGGTGTGTGTGTGTATGTATTTGTGTGTGTGTGTGTGTGTGTGTGTGTGTGTGTGTGTGTGTGTGTGTGTGTGTGTGTGTGTGTTATTACTAAGATTTGTGTATTATCATTCCAGATTTTTACATAGTAATAAGCTGAAAGGTTTACCGAGAGGTGTGTTTGCACAATCTAAGCATTTACGTCGTTTGTAAGTAGACTCATTAAATTATTTACGAAATAATACTTCAGTTAAATGGAATATTTAAATAAGTAATAATATAGTTAAAATTAATGTCATTTGTGTGATGATCATAGCTGCCAGAGGAAAGATGTTAGTTCAGATTTTATTGGAAGCAAGATTGGGTATGCTAATATACATGTATTTTAAAGAATATTGCAGTTGTATTGATGTATATATCCCTAATATTTTTGCAAAATTTGTTTGGGGAAAGTGATAAAGATTCATTTGCTTATAGGAAGCTATGCAAGTGACTCTTGCGTACAATTACGCACTACATGTCTGACTTTTACATAGTTATCTGCTCCTTACAGGCGGCTTGATTCCAATGCGCTGGTGTGTGACTGCCAGCTGATGTGGTTGTCTGAGATGCTGAAAGAGAAGCATGGGTACACGCATGCAGCAGCCACGTGTCAGTTTCCTGCCAACCTGCAGGGGAGATCACTCATGAGCATATCCAGGGACGACTTCCACTGCGGTAAGGAAGAACGTGACTAAAGTCACAGGGATTCTTAAATAATAAGTTATAAATATATTATGCATTTAAATAGTGCTATTTATCCAGATGTTGTCTCTGCTCAAGAATGCAGTCCATGTTGTGATCACCGCATCAGTGTATACCTGGGAAAAGATTAATGTTCATTTAATTTAATATGTGGCAACCTTCGTAGACGAATGAGGTCCATGTCGTGATCACTGTACCAGTGTATCTATGCTTGCAATGTGCTGAAATGATTATCATTCATTTAAAAGCAATTATGCACATTGACTGCTAATATAGTTTACGATTACATCATATTTCCAGCTGTATCAGTAGGTATTTTGCAGGCATAGTAATCTGTTTACGTCCGATTTAAATTATATAATACTTCAAGAAACTATGATTTTTGTGGGTGTTTCAGCTATAAAATTGAAACATTTTTAGCATGCCAATCGGCAGGTGGTAGCGCAGTGGTAGAACAGTTGGACTTCAGAGCCAAGGCTCCAGGTTCAAATCCCGACCCGGGGGCCCGGCATCAATGTTCGCGATAGTTACCTTTCTGACGCGATATTGATAGGATGCGATGTCTGTAGAGTG
>JAUTBT010084894.1:0-11993 GCA_032361225.1 Lepetodrilus schrolli | reverse complement strand
CTACAGACATCGCATCCTATCAATATCGCGTCAGAAAGGTAACTTTCGCAAACATTGATGCCGGGCCCCCAGGGCGGGATTTGAACCTGCAACCTTGGCTCCTAAGTCCATCTGTTTTACCACCTGCCCAATTAATTCATCTCATAAGTTGCAAAGTATTA
Organism: Lepetodrilus schrolli; assembly: GCA_032361225.1. NCBI lineage: Eukaryota > Metazoa > Mollusca > Gastropoda > Lepetellida > Lepetodrilidae > Lepetodrilus > Lepetodrilus schrolli. The sequence continues at coordinate 11,832 of JAUTBT010084894.1, read as the reverse complement.
GAAAAGAGATATTGCCCCCAGTTTTAAAACAATAGAAGGTGTTGGTAATGTTGGATTAATGTTGTTTTAAAAAAGCTCTTATGTACAGCCAATATGACTCACTGTGAGTGCGACAGTGAACATTATTAAACTGACATTAACTCAAACATTGCCAGTACTTCAAGTTCTAGCAAAACACACACACCAAATAAAAATCCAAGTTTAATATAGTAAGAGCAATCATGGGTCAGAACACAAATACATGTGGTTATGGATTGTACAGGGCAATTCGAATGACTTGCAAACTTTATGTTATGTCTAGAAAATCGAATCCACTAATTAACCCTCTCCCTGCTGGATTAGACACAGGCAGGGCTCTTTAGGACATCTCCGGTTGCCTCCAGCAGTGAGAGGGTTAACAATGCCAATAGTATGTAATATGTGATTGTGATAACTTTCAAAGCTGGACTTTAGCCTGACAGTGTCAGTGAAAGATCGCATTCTATTTAAATACATGGAAAAATATGTACATTCTAAAGCGGTAGCTGCATCTTATGTCCCAGGCGTATGACAACTCAATTCTAGGGAATCTTAGTAACTGGAAGTACATACATTTCAAACAGTTTAAGCATTAACTATGCACGAATATTATCGTACTTATATTTCTTATATTTAGAGCATCCTCGCACCTCAGCGGTCCTTAATTCCGTTCAGGACTCACTTCATGTGGTACTCCTGGCACACATCTAGATGGAAAATTGCGCTAACAGCCAACCATTGAAATCATTTTCCCCCATGAATTTGGTGTAAGCATCTATCCAATGAAATAGATTTTATCATTGTTCTATTTTTAACTCATAAATTGTTTGCACAAGTTTCTCTCTAGATGTGTGCCAGGGGTACCACATGAAGCGAGTCCTGAACAGACTGGGGTGGGAGGATGGGATTAGAGCAGCTTTCAAGATTCTTTCTCTGATATCTGTAGCCCTGAATGTTGCAGTAAACTTGCGAGCACCGGCTGGCACTGACAGACCAAGGATACTATAACAATATTACTAAATTAGTGCTTACTTCTCTTGAATGATGTCACCAACCCGACAAATGTTTCGAAGAATGTGTTCTGTACCCTCAACTTTACTTAAATATGATTGTTCACACTAAGCATTCTGAACACGAAAAGTATTTCATTAACAAAAAGTAGCCAATCATTCATATTTTAATAATCAAAAACAAAAACCTATGGTATTATACAGTACGTGCACATTATTTGTATTGAAATCTGTACCTTAGATTGGGATCTTGAACATTTTCTGTGCTGGACATTAAACAGAAATAGAATTAATAGAAGAAATGTCTGCTGTATACGGCATCTCCAGTTGCCTCCAGTACTATGAGGGTTAAATGAAGTCAGTGAATGTCATACAAGATAGAAACTCCAGGCACAGCAGTTTGTATTAGGGACAGCTGCAGATATGACCCATGATGATAAAGGTTTTCAAAAAGCTGTTTGTGAACTGAGGTCACGACCCAAATGAGTTTAAACAAAAACCCTGGCTCTAGGCTTGTTCACCTCCTCGCTGATAACAATTGTCCCTAATAAGATACTCCATACAACATCTGCTAAAGCTGCTCTAGGTAGTCATTTTCCCCAACCGATGTCTCAGTATTTTCTGTTAACATGGTAACCAGTAAGGGTTTCAACACGCAATCACTATACTTTAAGCGTGAATGTTCTGGTCAAATAATGGTCAGTCAGTGACCTGATACAAAAAATATAACAATTGTGTACTTTACATATAATCCTTGATTATACCAGTATACCTGAAGTTGATAAAAACAATGATTTCTGCCTTCTCATATCAGACAAGCTTCCTGTTCAGCCAAGCATGAAGGAGATGAAAATCTGCACTATAGGTATGGTAATAATTACTAATATTGTTATATTGGATAAGACTACGAGTTCCATGTTCCTCCTTGTTAAGTTTGGTAAAACAAGGGGTTGACACATGGTCTGCATCGTGAACACTTATATTTTGTCCCTGTACCAAAAGAAACTTAATATGCCATGACACATCAGTGGTTAACAATCAAAGGAAAAATTCTGACAAAGCAGTTCTAGCCCAGTCTTCAATAAAAACTAGTCCTGTAGGGAAAATATTAGTCGTGGATAACAATCATTAAGAAATTAGCCTCCTCCTATGTCTATTGGTATCGTATTATTATAGTCTGTACTGTCAGATATCCTAGGATGCCTCTGATAATTATATGCGTGAAGAAAGTTAAGAGATCATATTTGTCTAGACATGTGTCCGGATTAAATGTATTGAGCACTCCCCATCATGCTCATACCAATATTTTATTGTTCATAACAGTTTATTGATACAATTAGCATTAACATGTTATTAAGCAGGATGAAGAACACTTGTTGTGTGAGCTGGTCATACCAAATTAACAATTGATTGATTATCCCTCTTCCTGCTGGATTAGACAAAAGCACTGCTCATTATGGCATCTCCGGTTGCCTTCAGCTAATCAGAAGCTTTTACAAGTTTTAGTTCATTAATTAATTCAGACCTATGACCAAGTAATACTGATTTCAAATAAAATCAAATAGCTGTATTATGATGATTGTAATAATTAACCAGAAAGTTATTAAATATTTGTAAAATTACATTGCAAATATTCAATACTTATTCCAACTTTAACTAAAATATAAAACACCCAAATCAATAATCAGATTAGGATTAGAACAGTAAATGTCAATAACCACTCGCATTTTACCTGCCATACTCCAAATAAATTATTAAGAAAGTGCACAGATGTTTTTGAGACAGTCCCTCTACTGAGACAGGCAGGTGCTGGATCTGTGGACAATGGTGGGGGCAAATATAAATACGCATCTTTATTGGTCAGGTAGATGGTTATTATTAGACATGATAAACATCTTAGTTCTAACTGTAGTTTTCAAAAAAAAACATAATACACTACAACATAATAGCCAGATGTATACATATATTTTCAATAACAATTGCTTATATTTGAAACGAAATAAAGTCCAAATGTTTTTCGTAAAATCAGTTGACTTGTATATTTTCTTTACATCTTAGATATTTGAGATAAATTGACTTTTCAATAAATGTTATTAATATTGACATGCTATTAGTAAACAGAAGCAAAGTGAGCGAGTGAATTATTGTTTTAGGTCACAGCAGTAATCTTTCACCCCTATCTGACAAACAGAAGGAAAGACTTATAAGTTGTATTGAAACATTGTGTTGTATAGTGTCTCTAACTGCTACATTATCTAATTGATACATTATATTCATTTTCAAGAACTATCATTCAATTCCTAACATAAAACTGTCAGGATGCATCTTTGCAGCCATAAAGTGTAATATTCAAATATTTGATACCAAATGTTTGTTGCCTATCTACAATACCCTGTACATAAAAGCCTACCAGGATAAAGGCCTACATGTGTATCGCAGTAATCTCGGCAATATTATATGGTGGAAGTGTAATTTGACTCAATTATTGTCACTATTGGTACCTGTGGAAAAACATAATAACAGTACACTACCTATACAGAAGTACATCACTTTTTGATACAAGCAACATCACAATATTAACATCAATACAATGCACCTACAAACATGTTCAGCAGTCACGCGATAACAAGACATGTATATATATAATATACTGTCAAGGTATATTTCTATCCATGCTTGTGTGGGCAGGCAGATTGACAGTTTTCCAAATAAAGTCAGTCTAAATTAAGTACAAATCAAGTGACTCTTCAGAGATTTCAGGACCAAGTCATTATGTTGGTTACAGTGACACCACAGCTAAAGTATGTATGACGTGAAAATAAAAGTATGACAGTCGGCCGTATAGTTGGAGATGTATTAATGTGGATGCGACTCGATTCACAGAGAGCGCAAAGCACATTTGCCTTGTCGGAAAGCTATCGCAGTGTTGGAACTGTTATATTTTAATGTAATAAAAAATATATTGTCTTGGAAATTAATGTGGATGTGTCTGCGTACCGGTACCTAGTATGTATAGGCAGCTACACGCCAGATGGTGAATCAGTTACGGTTGGGGGAAAGGGAATAAAGTAGACAGATCCATTCATATATCAACTAATACCTGATTGAACTATTAAAGTTAGGTATATTTCACTGCATTTATGTACAGTAATGTAATAAATAGAATATTTCAAGTTGTTTTCTCTCTCAAATACATGTACCAAATTTATCTCATCGAGTGGGAGTGGGAGAGTCGATATTTCAACTCATGACTGCACCACTCGTGAAAATATTGACTCTCCCACTCCACTTGATGAGATAAAGCATGGTATTTGAGACCACTATTTTTTTTTATTTGACTAAGATTAAAGTTACTGTAAGTAATCTGTGATGTATACAGTTATTATAAGTAATCTGTGATGTATACAGTAATTGTAATTGTAATTGTATACATCACTGTTGTGAAAAGAACCACAATAACAGAACCATATCTTGACACATGAAGAGATGTAGAACAAGAAGGGAAAAGAGTTAAGTAGAATTATTGGCAATGCTTAGTGAATGAACACAGGTTGTCAGTTAGCATCCATTACCATTAAAATACATCCACTGGCAAAATTATTGGATTGTACACTTGCTGCGAGTTAGGACATTGGATTTTGTTTAGATTCATAATGAAAGTCAGAATAACTTTGGTTAATGTCAAACATCTCAAGGATAGATGTTTATATTTATAGCTCATTGCAGGATCGGGTAAAACTTAATTAATACATTTCCAAATGGACCCACACAATGAGAAAGTAATGTTATTAGCAAATTCAATGCCATTGAAAATATTTCTCTTAAATTCATTTAACACATATAACAATGCTTAATTATACACTGATACATATTGAACTCTTGCCTTATATTGATAAAAAAAATAATTAATTGGGGTTTACAGCAACTTCAAGATTCTTTCACTTATATCATGGCTTGTCAGTTTAGGGCAGGAGGAAACCCGCAACATTAATAGCACTGAATGTTGCAGTAAATCTGTGAGCACTGGCTGGTACTGACTGGCCAAGGACGATAACTGCATTGCTACGCTACAGTCAGTGCATCCTATCAATATCGCATCAGAAAGCTAACTTTGGCGAACATCGATGCTGGCCTCTCAAGACAGGATTTGAACCCTTACATTAATATTAACCTTAATATTAAACTTTAACCTATAAAAGCACATCACCCCCAAAGAAAATAATAACTGTATGAATATGACAAGTACTGTCTGTATCAGACAATGAGATTAGGTACACTTCGACAGTTCTATACTATGTTGTAGTAATCACAGGCAAATGAACACTATATTATGCTACTACTTGAATTTAGTGATCATATGGAAGGTACAGCCTGTTGGACGATGTAATTCCCGAATCATTTTTGAAGCATTATGACTATCGAGTTCAGATTGTTAATTCACAGGGAGTCTTCTTTGTACAACATCAATTGAACACGGCAGGGGTTTCAATGGATTTGTTGCAATTTAATAAATAAATACATATTTTATGTTAAAACACACACAAAAACAAAGTGATATTTAGAAACCTCAAGATATAATAAAAATAGACTAAGCCCTGATTTCTCGAAATAAACTTGAGTTTGAGATTTTGCTCAATTGTAGATAAGTATTCCAGGTAAGTGTAGTTTGAGAATAAGTATACATAAATTACTATTGCCAAGTTTCCTAACAGGTAAAGTCACATCCGATTAGCTACAGGGTTCATAGCTACAGGGTTCCTACTAAATTTCGGAAGGGACTGCGAAATGTTCTATTTGACCTGCAAATAGGAATGGCAAAATGTAAAATAAAATCATTACAAAATTTTAAACTTGTCATGAAACATCTTTGACAAGGACTACGAGTCAATGGGAGAAATATCAGCTGAGCAAAATCTCAAACTCAATTAAGTTTTAAGAAATCAAGACCAGATAATTATATATTACACTATGTTGAATACAAACACATATAATACACATTTATTGTATTATAGTAATAATCTTTATCATGTTTATGAAACTCATGAAGTTTGTCTGTCAATGAGTACCAGAATGTCGTCTTCAATTCCAAATAGTATGTCTAGTAGAGATGCCAGGTGCATCTAGAATAATAATGTAACAGGTAGTTTACACAATTCCACTCTATATAGTGCAGAGTGTTAGTATGGAATCCAAGAAGACTGATTAAAATCTGTGGATTGAACCTGGCCTGATCACCTCCACAATAATGTACCAAATGAACAAAATCATCATTTGTACTATGACTATAACTCAGTATCTACAGTAAACATTCAGACCATGTATCAGTATTAATATTTACTAGTAACGATAGAGAATGAACAGTAGACATTAATATAATATATACCGGGTATTACAATTATTTATGCTATCAATAAATATGATGTTTACTTTACTGTGTGTTCATTAACTGATACAAATGTATTTTGTAGGAATATTACCTGATTATGTTAACATTTGTTAGAGGTGCCTTAATATTGTGCAAATAAAATATATTACAATCCCCAAATACAGTATAATTAACAATTTCATCAGAACCTTAGAATCCACACAACAAAGATAAATCTGGAAATAAATTTATAAACAAATCCAACATAACAGCTGCACAGGTAAGCAATACACGAGTAGGCCTATACACACACACAAAAATCATCACAAGTCATGTAAATATATCCACCTTACCAAAACGATTGTAACTAATCGACCCTCCATTGCTGAAATAGTTGATGAGACACCAAATCAAGCAAAATCAGCAGAGAAAAACATCCCAGAACTGTTTCAAAAGATTTGAGAATTTCAAAATACACAACACCAAACAACGTATGAAAACATTAGCACGTGGTTTGATTGTTTACAACCGGCAAACGCATGAAATGTGAGTGAAACTACAAGCAAAAGTCCCTGTCAGCTACCACACACAGCGAATTGAATATGTGGAGAGATAAAATGGCTGTTGTCGAGAAGGAATATAATGGTCAATAACTACCAACATTCACACAAGAAAGATGACAGGCGCGGATGGAAGTTTTCTTCAAAAATACGATGGAATTGGTCTTCAAATACCATAATATACACACCAAATGAAAGCTTGGGATCTAAGGAACCCTTCTGTGACAATATTTCCTTAATGCGAATTAAATTTGATGCCGTTTTGTCCATCCAAATGTTGTCGAAGCGAATCTTGCAAATCCCGGGGTTGAGGAACAAAGTAAATCGCGGAGGATAACGCTATTTATATGATTGAACAACGCATCAAAACACCGGCAACTGAACACTCACTGTCCCTACAGGCTACTGGACAGTGCAGGGACATTCCTACTGGGAAATTGTACGAAAGTCTGAGAAAATATGTCTAAAAACCTGGTTAGTGATCCGCTTCTTCTTTTCCGAGGAAAATGGAGTAGATTGAGACAGGTTTTCAGGTTGAGCGCATGTGGCAGGCAGAGTTCGTGACGTCATCAACCATAGCAAACAATGTTACTGCTAGAGACTATAAGATATACAGGATGATTTCGGATTGTCTCAAAAACATTATTGCTCATTCATAGCTTTCTAACATGAACCCAGAGTATGTCTGTAGATTCTAGACAGTATTTGTGGCATTACTATTGCCATTTATCCATTTTAGCCTGACATTTCTTTGTTCGTGGAATGCGTTTCTTTATGCAGTGATTGGGACATGATATGATTCTCACCTTTTAGCGAGTTTATTTGACGATTATTTGATTTGTGGCTTTCCACGGTTAAACAGCGATCGTTTAGCTTTCCTATGATACCCTGAGCATGCTATGTTAGTCTACATATATCCAGATATTCCCATAAAGGCTACACTGCATTTTTCTGCCAGTAAGCGAGATCACACATACAAGTATCAGATACTAGGGACTCCACGGGAAATTAGGCCGCATGTCGTACAAGCTTGCAGTTCATACGGAGTGCGCGGTCAGTCCAAGTGGAGATGGGGGGTGTAGAGTTCGTCATTGTTAATTCAGTTTTCCTTTGTTGAGAAAGTTAAAACCATTCGTGCGTTACATCCTTCGTGGAAACACGACTACGCAAGTTTCGTTCATGCGGTATTATGATTAATTCGTTTTCCTAAATGTGAGAACAGAAATATGTCGGTATTTCTATCCTGTACTCCCTACAATACATTAACATAAATTGTCATAATCTAATCCAACCATCTATGTAACTCTCTACCAAATGCACTGCGAATGTCGCTATGTGTATATTATACACTATCTATGTAGACAGGGTGTATTACATTTTCCGTATTAATACATTAATAAGGCACCTATTGGTTTGTCTGCAGACAGAATAAAATGTGTATCAATTACTATATAAGCTGTACTATTTAATGTCGTATAAGCAAAGTTATTAAATGTATTATTAAATGTGTTATTATTTTTATACAGCATAGTCAAACTAATGAAAGCAGTATACATTATCACAATGTATTATGCCATCTATAGACATGATAGACGACGGTACCAAGCTGCAGTAGTCACAAATTGAGAATTATTTATCAATTTACTAAGTTCTTTGCGAAAATCCATCCATCACGTGACAGGTTGCGACACGCTGATTAATACGGTCAATGTAACTTGCTTTTAGGGATCAGCTGCTATTTAATTTTACGGTATATATTATTATTAAAGTCTGGGTTACTTATTAAATATCGAGTGTATAGGCTATCTACTAGGGAATTTTTAGGTGTTATACCAAAAACGTTAAATGAATGTACCGCGTGACTTCGATACGAGAATGGGTGATCGGAAGATTCAAGGACTGTGTTGTGTTCAATTCAAATATTTATCAGTTTATTATAAAAGTTCATTAATTAAGAAGAAAGAAATAGAACAACAATTATAGAAAGACATTCGTAGGTGTTACACACAAACCTTGCATTAAAATTTTTTTTTTAAAAAGGTCTCACGAGGAGACAGCTGCGATATCATGTATATACTAATATATTTATAATTTGTCCGGATGTCATGATTGTCGTTTGAAACCATTTTCTTAAATGGGGGATCTAACCCTGCTGAACAGCCGCTGTATGGTGGTCAGCGGATCCCTGGCAGTATATATCTATTTACTGTCAACACAGTTATGTACAGTAAGCACAACGGTGCGGCTATATAAATGGTAGATTGGTATAAATGGTTTATTCTTCCAAACTCTCTACAATCATGTGTATGTTGTGTAATGATATATCCCGCCCCAGGAGCCCGGCATCAATGTTCACGAAAGGTACCGTTCTGACGCGATATTGATATGATGCGCTTTCTGTTGAGTGGCAATGCAGATATCATCCTTAGTCTGTTAGTACCAGCCAGTGCTCGCAGGTTTACTGCAACATTCAGCGCTACGGATGTTGAGTGTTTCCTCCTGCCCTAAAACTGACAAGCCGTGATATAAGTGAAAGATTCTTGAAAGCGGTTCTAACCCCCAATTCAATTTAAAAAAATTTAAAATATATAATAAAATACACAAATCAGCATTTATTTTATTAATAAAAATTATGTTTAAACCATAATGTGTTCTCTTCAACAAATAGGAGACCTATATACGGCCTCCATGATACAAATATGCGTGCATATTAATAACTAATGTGTTCGCTGCATCTCTATCCTATCGCAGTGCAGTTATCGCATTGGTTCGTCAGTACCCATTCTCTACAAACACCAGTAACTCCTTCTCATTTCTGTTTATACCCGAGGACTATATTATGGTTAATATCCAACGGGGTTCAGTGTCTGGTGTTTATTATTACATTGTATTATTACCTAACTTTTATGTTATTTCTTCATATCATACGGAAATAGTTATACTACAATAGAGATATTGGTATATATTATTTTGATGAAGAAAAGAACATATCTTTTATATATTTTGACAACCATTTGTACTTTCGCCTTTAAAGTATAGACTATTCCGCTCTATAGACAATAGCTAGACTAGCAATAAATCCTATTGCAATAATTGTTGTCATTTAATCATGAACATGTCTAATGTAAAGTTATAATGTTCTACTATAATAAATGACGTTATATTGTCACATGATATAGGACATAGTTAGTTTAAGTATATCCTGTGTCTCTGATTATATGTTTACAATGAATTGTATATACTACTCATCAAAACAAAAAATTCTATTTAGCTATTATTAATATAGACAAAATAAAGTTAATGTACGTTTTAATAGTTATGATTATAGTGTTACTGATCACAATACTATAATCTACAAATTAAAGCAGCTGACAATCATTCAACTAGCAAACATTCCTTTATCAAAATTGTATATTATTATTCACATGTTTTCTTTGATATTAGATCATTGAAGTTTGGTTAGGGTACCCATAGCTACATAGTAGATGTATAGCTTTATATATTTACGATGGAATAAACGCCTTAATGAGTTTAGGCTTAAAATAGGAAACTCCCAACCAACTATCTAACTTCCCAAAGAGTATTATGTTATAACACCATACATATCAATTCTTGATGTATTAATTTGCTTTCGGTAAATTACTATTATGCTATTTATTTGGCTGGATAATCACACTGCTTCCAATATACTGAAACTGGATAATCACACTGTTTCTAATCCAGGTATGCTCTATCTTATTTACATTGACTGTACCTGATCGAATATTTTAGAACTCCTGCCGATATTACATCAAATATGATATGATATTTATAGACATGAGAACATGTCATTTTTCGAAGGAGAGGCGATTGTGACAGTGTGATATTTGTTACAATATTCTTAATAATGTCGTCCAAATTAGACCGTCTGAATCGAGTGTATTGTTATACGGTATAAAATATTGGCGGGCCAGCCATCATTAGCCACTTTAACTTGGCCCCAGTTCAGTTAAGCTAATATTTATCTAATTTACTGTATAAATATGTCAATGGGATTACCACTATAATTAGTACGATGTATCCAATTCGCTATGCATTGTTTTAATCTTGCAATGACTGTCTGCAGTAGCTTTGCTTACCAAGTATGTTTGAATGTTTGTCAATATTCATAGCAACGTTGTATGGGTATATAAAGTGATGTTTTAACATGTAACATAGTCATGGAAATGGATACTCAGAATCAGTAGTGGGAAAGAGGTGTCCTACTTTATTCATGATGTGACAGGAAGTGAGATTCAGTTATAAAATATAATGTTGGAATGGAGTTGGAAATAAAACATCAACAAATACATCATTGTGTCTTCCATCGCTGAAATATGAATACCATAAACACAGTGAAAATCCCCCTGTTAAAATATTCCGCCGACAGTGCACAAGTTTGTTGAAAATTATAATAATAAATGATGAAGGAAAATAATATTTCCTAGAAATAGTGAAAGTGACAGCTATTTAAACATTTAAATAATGTTTTATTAATGGTGCAAAACAATGTAGAAAGAATTGTTACAAAATAAGTTCCAAATAAGAAATTGTTTTTTGTTATTGTTTTTCATTCTATAAAGTTTTTACCGAGATACTGCATTACTGGTCATCTACCAACTCAATGCATGTCATGCCATACTATAAGCAGCTGATTACAGCTGTTGAACTATTGTCCATAGAAGAACTGTGCATTATAAAGATCTAATTTATGTTTAATTATTAAACAGTAAAGGAGCGAACACACCTGGAACAATAACGATACTTTTGAGATAGATAAATAGAGAGAGAGAGAGAGAGAGAGAGAGAGAGAGAGAGAGAGAGAGAGAGAGAGAGAGAGAGACAACAAAAAAATTTTGAC
>JAUTBT010084893.1:0-11993 GCA_032361225.1 Lepetodrilus schrolli | reverse complement strand
AGGGCCGTAGCTTAGCTAACCGAGGGGGGGGGGGGGGTCGGGGGGGAAATTAGGAATATCAATAGTGCATAAACCTCTGAAACTACGGCCCTGTTGTGGTATATTTATTCATCATTGGCTCGTCTTGTTTCGCCATGCTTACTGTGTGCAGATGTCCACGGCCTGAGCGTAGTTCTTCAAAGTAAGTTTTGTGTAGAGGTAACAGAAGCCTGCGTTATGCTGCCACCCTGTATAATGAAAATATGTATTAGTTTAATAATTAAAAACAAACAAAAAGAGCCATTAAAGATAATGTTGAAATCTGAATAAAAGGTAGAACATGCTAGAGGGGTATAGGTGGATTAAGTAAAGAGATATACCCACACTTTCCGAGGTGTATTGGTTAACATCCCTGTTGCGGGGCATCCGAGGGAGTATCTCTACAGTTTGGATATTGACCGATACTCCGAGGAAAGTGTGGGTATAACTGTCTTTTAACCTCCTTCTGGTCGAATACTACATTACATACACTCTAAATGTAAAATATATGTAAAATTTGAATAATATATTATATATGGAGGTTTTGGTGGAACAATTATTTCGTGCTGCAGGTGCTCTTGTTGGAGTATTATAGTGCCGTCGAGTTGTCACAATATACTGAGTTGGGGCGCGGTTGGAAGTGACGTGACTTTCTCGTCTTATGCCTGCGTTCATTTGGTGCTCGTGAATATCGTGAATTCACCAGTTCCACTCAGTGAACACGCCTTCACCAAATCGAGAGCTTTCGAGCGTTTTCCGCGCGGAGAATAAAAAGGATAGTCTCAAAGATTAAATTTCAGTCAACAACTCGTCACTCATATTAATGTATTTATATGATAATTCTATATAAATACAGTAGTAAGCCATTTCCTTATTTGCGATTTTAGTTGCTATTTAAGAGTGTAGCATAGATAATCATTTGTATCTCATGTAGAAAACAGTTAGCAATTATTTTCATGATTTACCCCGAATGATTTCACTTGTTGCAGCCATTTTGTTCACGAGTTGTGAAGATCGAGTCAGAAATCCCTACCCCAGTTAACAGTTTGTTTTCAATGGTTATTTCGCCAAATGAACGCTCTTCACAACTTGTGAACTTGTCTGGTTCGATCCCAGGTTCGGGCACATGTATTTCATGAATATATATTTCAGGATACATGAACAAAAGAAACCATGGCAACGAGACCCGGAAGGGGGGGGGGGTATAAAGATAGTTTGATGGTAGTAAGTGTACTACAATACATGTCGGATCTATGAACACGTTCTGGTTTAGTCCTGTTCATACAGCATAGAGTTCATTATTTATATTATCGGATTGTTACATGTAAGCTATGTGTAACACGTCATCGTGCAGCTTAAGAAATACTATTGCCGAGTTTAATAATTGCCCACTGAACGAAGAAACACATTTTACTTTCTCTAATCATATTTGGACTAATATAACAGGGATGGTGGCAGAACGTCAATGTTTGGTACAACATCTTATGCAAATACAATTGATCCCAGGATATTTCATTGGCTACTTCTGAAGATGGTTACCTGTTGAACAAGGAATTGCTGCAGAACGAGTATCTGAAAGAGAGTTAATAACATTGATTACATACCGCTACAAATAATTGTCATTATCACAAAGTTACTGCATTTTCAAGTTGTTTTTTTATTTTACTTTATTTTAAAATATGTTTAAGTACAGTAAACCTGTGAGTACCGGCTGGTACTGACAGAACAAGGATGATGACTGCTTGGCCACTCTACAGACAGCGCATCCCAACCAATATCGCGTAAGAAAGGTATCATGTGTGGACGGGATTTGAGCCCGGGGCCTTTGGTCACCACCCGCCCCTCCTTATTAAGATGTAACGTTAAATGAAATTATTGATGCTAACGCGCACTTCTATCATGTGTGTTGGTATTGGGGATGACATTATTTGGCAAACTCACCTAAAAGACAAATTGCCCCGTTTGTACGTTTCACGTTGCTCTTCCGTGTTGTAAGGTACATAGTGTCATAAAGTATTTCTGAAGAGAGAATAAATAGAAATTGATCCCCTTGTGCAATTTAGTGCAACGTTTAAATGCTAAGAAATTAATAAACCACGTCAGATGTCGATACGTGCCTTCACAAAACTATAAAGATATTAATATTAATATATTCTGCAATTTAAGATAATAAAATATAAGATAAGACAACAAAGTGTTAATGTTTGTTTGGCTTCTGTAAAGTTTTTACAAAATGTTAATTGAAAATTACATAGCAATCTCATTATTGCCAAACTACTACTACTAATAATAATATACTATTAGTAACATTAGTATTATTATTGTGATCAGTATGATTACTATTTTTGTTGCTATTATCACTATAACTGATTTACTATTGATATTATTACCATTATTCATGTATTTCTCACCATAGTATTTGTTAGCAGACGCCTTTTGGTTGGTCCAATAATTGCGCGAGTCCCCATAGATGAATAGGTGCATCAAAAGTTCATCCTGAAAATTAACCAAAATTTACTTTTCATTGTTTTAAACAGAAAAAGATGATATTATTAGAACTACTTGAATTACAGCTTCAATAAATATACCAATATGTACCTTCCTGGGATCCATAATATTACGATCCTATTTGAGACGACACGTGCTACCCCTTACTCATCCTCGATACACAGATTCAGTGTGTTCTTTTAAACATTACATATCTGACCTGGAGCTCCAATTCTGAAGAGAGCACGAATACATGTATGATGAGTATGTTCCTTCTAAAAATAGTCTAACAATATATCCTAATATGGTCAGGTCTACTTTTATAATTTCCCATAATTTCCCAAGTTCCGGTGATAAGCAACCAAGATTACTAGGCCTTGTGCTGACTAAGCTCCAGAGAACATCTCAATACGCCGTTAATACGGATCGTGTACTTCAATCTCTGTTCGATTCAGAGATGAATCATATTGTTCAGCATGTGTTCAGCCCTCCAGGGTACGTAACTCTTCCGATATCGTTTCTTTTTACGACATACCGAAACATTGTGTTTCCTTTTGTCATAAGAAAATGGCCGATGACTGTCTCGACTCGGCAAGCTCTCCGAGTGTACAGCTTGATCTACGATAGCTAGAAGGCCAATTACACCGGAATAATCCATTAAATTATTGTCTTAATTTATATTACTAAAGATACCGTTTGTGTATTCGCGTCGTATCGTACGCATTTATACTCGTAAATTTCCAAATTCCTTCACTAGAGGATTTGTAGGGTTGCTGAACAAAAACGTCTACGAAATCTAAAATCATATGTCTAAGAGGCTGATTACACGTCTATTCAATGTCGAGGTCAATTTCCAACAACACTATGTAAACTATACTCGATTGGTTACGTATTCGAGTCGTACTTTGATCTTCATTGTCGTCGCATTACCGATGTAGAAATAACGTTGAGTTTTGCTGGGTGACGTCACGCTCAGAATGGTCACCTGATATGTATAATAGGTGCGCACATAGATCATAGGACCAGTCTATGTGAACGGGAAACACTCGAAGCTAGAATGTTTGACATGCATGTAAGCTTTAAGTGGATCTCCCTGACAGAGTAGATATGCAATTAATAGGCCTTTTTATTACTATATTATTCAAATTAATTGGCAGGACCAGTGATGTATGTTTAGTGAGATGGAAAATAATTATATTTTAAACAAAACTTCAAAATTAAGGCAATTGTTCTTCCAAAATTTCCAAATTTGGGCAAATTCATTGGTATGGCCGTTTTATGAACATGGAAAAACACCCGTGTACACCGAGTCGTCGGGCAACCATATGCATGGAAACCTTCCCGAGAGATCCAATCGAGCTTATGCAGATATATGTTCACGTGATTCGATCGATTGGATTGGATAATGAACTCTAGAGGGGTCCCCCTACCTTGTTGGCGTCTGTCATCGTGACCAGGTTGCCCATTTTCATGTAGCAGGCGTACTCCGCTTGAGCGTGTTTCATTTTTTCGTTGATGACGAGGTAACATCCACCAGAGCCGAACGATTTCCCCTCTCCAGTCTCACCGCACGTAGCTGTGTGAAACACAAAGTTAGAGACGCGTTTTTTAGAGCCGACTCAACAAGTCGTGTGTAATCGTGCAATACGATAAAACACTTGGGAGACTGATGTGACCGGACACGTCCTATACCGTATTCGTATGCAATACTGTGCGAGACAAGACTTTTACAGCCGATTCGATAAGTCGTATATGTGCAATATGATAACCAAAGATATGCGCATATATTTCAGGCATAACAGACAGTCAGAGACGTGTTTTTTTTTATAGTCTCACTGGTTAATTGCCTGCCATGATGTATGACATAACTTACATTGACAAAATCATAACTTAATCATTTTCTTTCGGAATATTCTAAAATAATCAAATGATTGTTTCGATTTTACCTCCCACGGGAGCCACGGCGTTCAGCGGAAGTTGACACAAGGCCCGTAAGGCATTTGACATCACCCGGTCTCTCCAGGCGTACAAATTCGCAGCCTCTATCGCTGTAATAACAATACACAGACATAGCGTTAACGGTTGAATATTCACAAAGCAGTAACCACTTCGATCACACGACAGTAACCAAGACGATTTTGGTATTCGAACCCGGAGTTCGACGCTTTGCCGACATAACGACTGAACCCTACAGAACGATCGTAGCGCTACGAGTGTAGTCAGTCCCATACGTTTCCGTGGAGTTGCGACTCTCGTAGCGCTTCGACCGTCCTGTGGAACGGAGGCCATACACAAGCACTCGCTCGCATGCACGCACGTGCGCGCAAAACCGCGTTGAATCTATGCGTAGTAAATTCTTCAGTATTACAAAGGTTGAATTTTAAAGCAAACATACTAGTATTTCCTGCTGAAAACTTACAATAATCATTATCTGAAATGCATGGCCATTTCCCACTTGGATGAATGGATGCCTTTAAACACGACCATATTTAATTCCGCTTACCGAATCCATCTTTATTATTCGTGGATCCCTGATTTTGTATGATATTGTAGTAACCTCCGGTAGATGTGCCATCCACGTACACGCGAGTTCCCTCCTTTTCAATGTCATTCAGGCCAAACCAGGCATCAACCATCTTGGGACGCATATATATCTCCACGTCTCGCTGATAGGACCAATGCATGAGATGTTAGAAACATGTTCAGGTATATTCTGCTGCATATGCATATGTGCAAAGTAAGCATTGCCAGAGTAGAAGTCAAACATGATGGCCTCCATTTTTTTCCTCGTTAAGCAAGCATTTTAAAGGCATAATAGCACGGATTTGTTTACATATTTCATGGTCAAACGTATTCTTATCTGAAAGTATGTACATTTGATGTGTCTACACGAGTATATTGGACAACTAGCTACATTTTCAGCATATCCCAATGGTTTTCAATATGTTCATATTTTATAATTTTTAAATATTTATAGCTACGCACAAAGTATATACGTCATCGAGCTACTCAGCAGTGCGTGCGACTGAATTGCTGTTCAACGTCGCTGCGAGCAGCGAAGATATACGCCATTTGCATTATTTGCAAGGGATTTCCCTGTGCCGTAGATAATTGGAAAACATTTTTGCGACACAAATGCCATGATACGTACGCTAATTGAATAAAAATGTGCACTTCCACCTCATATTTGGTCAATTGCAGCAATAAAAATATGTGATAGTATGCGTTTAAAGTAAGCATTGCCACAGTTTAAGTTATACATGATGACCTCGGGGCTTT
Source organism: Lepetodrilus schrolli (assembly GCA_032361225.1). Taxonomy (NCBI): domain Eukaryota; kingdom Metazoa; phylum Mollusca; class Gastropoda; order Lepetellida; family Lepetodrilidae; genus Lepetodrilus; species Lepetodrilus schrolli. The sequence goes on along the minus strand of JAUTBT010084893.1, from coordinate 6,209 downwards.
TCCTTCTTTTCTTTGTCCGTATCGCATGCTGATTGAATATTAAGAAAACTGGAAACTTCCTCTAAATATTCTGGGGTTTTTTTCAGTCTTGAAAGTACTAATACGATGTGAGTAGCTGTCTACAGGGCGAATAGATTAACTAAGAACATGTTTTAGCTCTTGATCAACCGTTATTGTATGCTGGACGGCCTTACACGAAGCTCTCGTATCCACTAAGAGAGCTCTTGTAGTGATCAGTGAACAAGATGGATAGGAAGCCACTATATAGTCTCTTTATGGATAAGAGACCTTCGTGAAACTATGCTCTTGCCGGTTTCGGACGTTTCCGGAAGCTTCAGTGATCGTAGGTTTCCGTCATCATTGAGGCTCGGTCATTACCTGAACCTCAGCCGAGGTGATGGTGGCTAGGTTTCCTCCCATACGGACACAGGTGCGCTGCGCATCAGAGTAGCTCACAGGGTCGTCAGTTAGGTAGTAGCACTTGTTGTCTATGACGGCTCCTTTGTTGGAAGCTCCACAGGTCTCTAGTCCAGCTTTAACGGCTGTGGAATGAAAATATTTAGAATTTTTGCAATGTAGCATTCCTCTATTCTTTGGTCCTAATCTTGAAGTAGACCGGGTTTATTTTTGCATCGACACCCGAGATTACACTTTATCTGTCAGGATTCTGTTAGGATCCTGGAACAGTGAACGTAACATTGTTTCTGTTACGGTACGACCCTTTCGTGAAACAGGCCAGGCGTCAATCAGGGCATATATTTTTGCTATAACAAGAATTGGTGTAGACCTCGATTTACGCCCGGACTAATATCAACCCTTTCGTGGAACGCAGGCCTGGAACTATTGAAACCTACGTCGTCCTGTTGCAAAAACCGAGTTTCTGTTCGCCCCTCCGCACGTGTCGCCATTACTGCAAGTCAAGCCGCACTCCGTGGGAGTCTCGCCGTAAGCCCCGTAGTAATCGCCGCACAAACACCTGCTACCACTCTGAACTGCTGCGTAGACGTAGTCGCGGTTGTAGCATCTGAAGAAGAAGGCAATAGGTTTTTTAGAGAGTGGCATACGTGTAGTCTTCTCTCACTTTAGCATACAACATGCCTCATTCATACTCTCATACTTAAAGAGACACTGGGCCTATGTGTTTCATGATGGCATACATAGTAGCATCTCTCATCGTAGCACACATAACTGCTCTTTCGTATGCTACATCTCTTTATGTACGCACTGGTCTTAATTTTAGAGGATGCCATACATAGTAGTCGTCTCACACATTAGGAAACAGGATGTTACCAAACCATTCATACTCAACTCAAACGTTTTGTTCACAAATCCCGATACAAAATTTTAGTTGCGCATGGAATAGCACTCTTTCTTCCTGCTCTTTCATACCCTACATCTCTTTACAGAGGCATTGGACTTAGGTTTTAGAGGATTATACACACATACTTGTAGTCATCTCTAACCTTTGCACACAGAACTCCACAGTCATAGACGCGAGGCTAATGCGTTCGAAAGGGAGATCACTGTTGTTGACATCTTTGTAGCAACCCAAGGATTGGATGGCTAGAACATGCAAAGAGGAGATAATTGCGTTATAAATAGTCTGGCAGGCAAACGCAATATTTGGGCACAGCTAGTTTTATCGTGCAGGCAATATTTTCTTGGTGTTTTGACATGTCTTTGGCATCCTTGGACAATTCATAAAAGGCTTCAATACCAATTGTAGATGCCCAATTATTATAGTACTTTGTGAAGCTGATTCAAGTGTTCTATCAAGGTAGAGCATATAAGATAAATACTGTGTAATAAATACTAGTATTGACAATAACTCAGTATTTGCTTGCACAGGTATTTATGGAAATTTATGCTGCACGTGATGTGCATAGGTGTGTGTGTGCGTGTGTGTATGTACGTGTAAATGTGTGCGCGTACGTGCAAAACATTTCTACACGTAAAAAGAAAACACTACATTTAAATACTATCCATATTTCCGCAATTTGGGTTACTTTTACATATCCTCAACAACAACAACAAAATTAAGGGCCACCGGTAGATATTTTGTGTGGAAGCTTCTAAAAAAATGGAATTCTATTTGATGAATCTGGTGCCATTCTTCTTCCACTGCGTCTGCATTTTCTTAAACAGTACTTGGAGCCTGTAGATGTTTGTTGTAAATTATCCGTTGTTAAAATAGTAATAAATCTAATTTAATATGGCGAAACAGTATACTGGCCCTTAATTAATTGTCTTGAGTATATGTCTGCATAATTACTAATTACATACTGGTCACATTATCAAGCCAAAGATCAAGTAGCACACACAAAGAAAAATCCTCAAGACCCGGAAACAGTGACTGCTCTTATACTCCGCTACGTCTCAGTGGCGTATGTAAGCAGACACGGGGTCTGCGTGCTAGAGGATGACTAACATGATTCGTTGTCTTACCAATCGGGGTCTTTGGAGCGGGACACGTAGGATCGAAAGCTTCCGTGAGGTAGTTGGCGTTGGCAATAGGCACACCTAGACCCTGGAGAAAAGACCCCGAAGGTACACAATAAGTAACTTGATCTGAACATACAGAGATAAGTATATAGTATTAGGAGAATGTAATGTAACCTCCCAAGAAATATTTGGGAAAATGAAAAGCAGCAATGAGGTAATATACTTTTCTCGAGAGCATTTGATTTTACTTTCAACTGCAGTTAACAGCCGCTTTCAATAATATGGCCGTAGTACCAGTGTTTCCCCGTCTCATGTTTGCACATCATCGTTCCAGAAAGACTAATACTAGTTGTATTATTATACTAATACGTATATCGTGGCAATGCAGTTATCACTACCTGCCAGTGCTAGCAGGTTTACTGCAAAATTCAGCGCTACGGATGTTGCGGGTTTCCTCCTGCACTAAAGTGATATGCCTTGATACAAGTGAAAGAATCTTGAAAACGGCTTTAAACCCCAATTTATTTTTAAAATAAAAAAAATAAAACATTGAATGCAATGGGAGAAGTATCTCGTGTGATCGTTACTTGTAATCACAGGAACTTGTGTACAAGTAGTATTTGTGCGATATCACCTTCTGTATTAGTATACGGAATGTACAAGTATGTGCGTTGTATATACCTACCTCTGCTGTCTGTGTTATGCAGGCGGTAGGCTTCTCAGGAATAGGTGTGGTAGACTAAACAAAAATGCATATTTTACCGGTTTTTCGATAGCTCTGTCTCTCTCTCACACACACTCACACACACACTCACACTCACACTCACACTCACACTCACACTCACACACTCACACACACACACACACACACACACCACCACCACCACCACCACACCACACCACACCACACCACACCACACCACCACCCACACACAATTATAAACATAATTCCATTTTATAGATAAACATGTGCCCAAATTGAATGCAAAGACGACACACTAATCTATTGATGTATGCATATTATTACGTCGTAAGGGCTTACAATGTATGATTACTATGTATGTACACTACTATGTCCATTAGTTACGTCATGTCCGTGAATCGATTGCATGCAGGAAAGTGCTAGCCAAAAGGATTGTATTCTACTCAAACTCTGTATTATATATTTATAAATATATATATATTATATATATTCAGTCAGCCCAGTCCGTCGATTCATAGTCATGATAGGTACGTAGACCTTCGAAAGCCTTCAAAAATAATAGATGAATTTGATGGAACGTATGGTGCAATAAACTAAAGAAATAAGTTGAATATGCTTGTGAAGCATTGGAGTTCAACAAGTAAAATTACTGAGGTATTACTTCTACATTGCGGTGCAACTTGTCAAATTAATGAATTCATGTATTAAGGTCAACATAGGGTGCAATACATTAAATAAATACGTAGAATTTCTCTATTGGGCTGAAGTATGGGCGCTTCTAGTTCAGCTAGGACTTTCGATTCTAGTAAATGGTGACGTGTATCTAGCTGAACTAGGTGTGCAACTTGTCAAATTAATTAGGTGAATTCCAGTCACCGGAAGCAGCTTACATCTTCTGTTTTCCGGTACTTCCCGTCACCGCCATATGCGTCGTCGAAGCAGGTCGGTGTCTGGTCATGACCGCCAATCCTTTTGATCTTGATATGCATACATTCCATACCAGGACAGATCTCGTTGTTTAAGCGAGCTGATGTTCCGACAACTTTAATGTTTAACATTCTGAAAATAGGAATGAAAAGCATAATAGTGTAGGTATATTCTATACCAAATTTATATAGCCCCATGTTCGTGCGAATAACCAATCGTAACGACAACGCTACGTGATTTAAAAAATATTTATTCTTACGAAAGCATAAACAGTACAACGACATTAATAAATATATACATCCATCAATCATGAGACGGGATTGACAAACAGGAGTATGGCATCCTATGTTAACGTCGCTCTCTGGACAACATCATACGCTCTACCAAGACATGGTAGGTTTCTATTTATGGCGGTATGGTCTTCAGTAGCCTATATGACATTCAGGTCGCTGATAATTTGAAATTTATTATTAGATTTCACTCGGATAGTTTATATTCTATGCATAATAAATTCAATATACGACACTGAAAGTGTTTGCATTTCGATCCCAGGCCAGACTCCGTGATTATGAAACATTTTGAGTACGATGTTATTCTCAAGTTCAAATTATATATAGGGACTTGTGAACAAAACTGAAAAATATGGTTGCGCAATGTCGGGGGCCAGCCCGTCTTACCCTGTAGCCGAGTCCCAGTAATACGCGGTGCCTGACGAATCACTGTCCAACTCTGCTAAGCTGTTCAGCTTAGTCGCTGGGTCTTTTTTGCCGATTTTGGGAAACTGGCTGCTGAATGTGAAATCCGTGGTATCTTTGGGGTAGCAGATCCCAATGCGGACCGATTCGCCTCTGAAAAACATTTTGATGTAACTCCTTACAGTAATAATTTGCATTAGTTTCTTATACATGTAACGTTATTATAAGGTTGCCTTGTTTTATTATGTTATTTATTTTAAATTTAAATTTATAATTATTATTATTATTATTATTATTATTATACAATTTTGTGATTTTTTGTCGATAATGTTGTTTTGTTGTTGTTTTTTTGTTGTTGTATACATTGAATATTTCATTGGACAATCATGCAATTATCTAGTTATACGACTATGTTATACGACTACGTGATCACATCCTCGAAACGATTGCCTCCTAACACATAAGGACTGTTGGAGTCAACTTACAACAAGAGATTTTGACTTTCAACATCCAGCTCAGATGGGGCAGACCCGTTGAAGTAGACCGTGTATGACATTCCTTTAATCACCAGGTAGTTGTCCTTTCGCGTTCCTGAAGTCATGGGAAACGTTTATATCATGAAGTCACTCATAGGTACTTGAAGCAGGCTACTTGTTTTTTTCATACATTCTTTTATTTATTTATTATTTTTAAAGTCAGGATTTGAATTTGTTTTTGTTGTTATATTATGTACCCTGCAAATACACGTTATATAACGTTATTACAACGTTGTAATAACGTGATAACGTTGGCACAACGTTGTAATAACGTTATATTACGTTGTGTGTTTACTGGGTAGTGATCATATTTTAATTTTTCTATTTTATTGTTTTTATATTTAAAATACTAATAAACAGACCTATCGACGACTTTGTTAAAAGTATATCCATGATGGCTACAAGTATATCCATAGATGATCAATAAAAACGGCGCATGCCCTATTAATCTTGCACACACTTTAATATATTGTGCGCACACTTTAATATCTCGTGCGTACGCTTTAATAAAACGTTCGCACGATTTAAATATTCTTTTCCATGTCCCTTCAACGCCGTCGTAGTTTATTATTATTATTATTATTATTATTATTATTATTATTATTCAAAATAGTATCACTACATACTATAACAATATAACGTATTCATAAAAGAAATCCTGAATTATTTTTTTTGGTTTGCTTAATTATTGTAAAAGAATGTATTTTTGAAATTGCCTGCTTCAAGTGTCCGTGAGTCACGAGAGAACTATATACACCATCCCAGTTCCCGGTAACTTAGGCTACCGCTATGCTGCACCCGGACAATGCCGGCTTGCGATGCAGTTAATACATGGCGACAATGAGTAGGTATTTTACCGTGTGGGCTTACTGAGAATGGACGAAGGAATTCTAACGGCACCACACA
>JAUTBT010084892.1:0-30265 GCA_032361225.1 Lepetodrilus schrolli | reverse complement strand
GGGGGGAATTTAAGGGAGATTAAGGTTTGGTAACCATTCATTGGTTTGGCACCTGTACATTGACTCAGTAATTGTTAATTGGTCCAGTAATCATTCGTTGGCATGTAACTGTTCATTGTTCTGGTAACTATTAATTGGTTTGGTAACCATTCATTGGTTCTGTAACCTTTCATTAATTTGGTAAGCATTCATTGGTTTGGTAGCTGTTTATTGGCTTGGTAATGTTTCATTGGTTCTGTAACTGTTCATTGGTTTGGTATCAATTCATTTGATTGGTAACTGTTCATTGATTCTGTAACAGTTCATTAGCTTGGTAACTTTTCATTGGTTGTGTAAATGTTCATTGGTTTGGTAATGTCATTGGTTCTGTAACAATTCATTGGCTTGATAACCATTAAATAATTCAGTAACCATTCATTGGTTAAGCATGTCAAAGACACAAAGATAATGCTCCACACAGTAAACAATCGGCTTCGTGTTACAGAAAAATATTTATCCCGGAAATATTCGCTCCAAATTCGGATTGTAGGAAAATCATGTCTGTCGTCCTTTTCGGATAGCCATCCAACCTTGGAATGAATGCCAAACTAAAATATTTTTAAAAACACAACAACAAAAAACAGCAACCGCTATAGCATAATTCTTTCGATGGCATAATGGATGCATTGATGTTCTATTTTCATCATGACAAGTTGTTACCTGTCTGAGTTAAATTGCGTTCCATTTATGTCAGTAATGGGTCTGTCGTGTTCATTGAACTTGCAAGAAACTTGGACGATCATCTCCAAAGCAATTTCTGCCGATGTTTAAAAGTAAATATCGTGATTGAGTTCCTACTAGGCCTAATCCTGTGGCAAGGATATTTCTGGTTTGGCCAATGTCATTTGTCAATCAATAACCTACCTCAGAGTATGGTACAGTCTGCAATCTGCACCTGATCTGCTCACCCTCCTGTCATAAATCTAATTTGGCAAAAGACACACAAAAAAATATTATTAATATTTCCTTAAACATTGTGTGCCTCTGTCACATGTGTCAGTAATTACTCTCCAGTTTTTAATTACGTTTTTGGGGTTTACAATGTAGTTTCTGGATATTCCTTTTCAATTTGGTATTCCTATTATGATGTTGTCTGTCTTTAATTGTTTTCATGATTACTCAAGTTTTCATGATTACCATAGGTCAGTGTTTTCATGATTACTCAAGGTCATTGTTTTCATGATTACTCAAAGGTCAGTGTTTTCATGATTACCCAAGGTCATTGTTTTCATGATTACTCAAGTTTTCATGATTACCAAAGGTCAGTGTTTTCATGATTACTCAAGGTCATTGTTTTCATGATTACTCAAGTTTTCATGATTATCAAAGGTCAGTGTTTTCATGATTACTCAAGGTCATTGTTTTCATGATTACTCAAGTTCATTGCTTAGATGGTCATCCAACATCATTGTTTTCATGATTACTCGTCATTGTTTTAATGATCACTCAAGGTCATTGGTTCCATGATTACTCAAGGACATTGCTTTCATGATTACTTGAGTTAATTGTTTTCATGATTACTCAAGGTGAGTTCTTCTTTGATTATCACAAGGATCATGTAGATCTAGATAATGACAGACGATTATGAAATATTTTGTTGGTCTTATCTTGATGAATTCCATGCACTAGAGAACTGCTCATATGGAAAATAAATTATGCATGTTTTAAAATGTTTTTAATAAATCTCAAAGCATTTTGAACAGCTCTAAAGGTCAAAGAATAATTATCTATCTTCAGAGTTGACATTTAAATTAATAACTGAGGAGATTTCAGGTCATTTGGAGAGCACTCCAACCAAAAATGGACCAGCAGTGCCACTATCAATGATTTGTCATGCTAAATTGTCCTGTATTCATTTTTTTAATGTTTTCATATGATGACATTAAAGTGAAGAATTAATATGTCCTCTACTGTCTGCATATCTTTTGGTGATATTGGACATTAGACATTAGACAGAATGGAGTCCCATTTGATGGCCATGGTGAAGTAAAGGCAATATGGATATGAATTAATTATTATATTGTCTTTGGATATGCAACATGTTAGAATAATGTTGAAAAGAGCCTCTAAACCCGGACTTTCTTTTCTTCTTGACTGTAAAAAAATATTAAAACCGATTAATGAAAATACTGTGTAAAATTGCTTTAACTTCTCATTGCATTAAAGATAAACCAAACAAGAAATGTGTGGAATGTGAATAGGAATATACTGTGACTCGTACTGTAACATGAAATTGCTTCAGGTTTTCTTCCTCTTTGTTACAGTGGAGGCAATCCATCTGGCCCATCTGATGTCCGCTCATGGCTACTTCTTCCCGATAGACGACCATGTGCTGACAGTTAAAAACGACAATACATATTATAGATTCCAGGTAAGTTAATGACAATACATACTATAGATTCCAGGTAAGTTATTTCGACAGTGTCTCTTTAACACTGAAGACATCAAAGTTGACATACCACTGGTGTTGACATGCGAAACAACTTTGTCATCAACATATGAATCAATGCTGAGAAATTGAAACTGCTTGTAACAATAGTAGATAGTACTCTTGGACAAGGTACTTCCATCACTTGTCCAACAATGATATGAATGTAGGCATTTACACAATGATAAAGCAACATTTTGCCTTATAGCAAGGGGGAAGGCTAGTGTGTCAGACTACAAAATATAAAGGTCAAGTTTGAATCCCTTCTGAAGGACTTGCTATAGGAATGGTTTCAGATACTTGAAGGGATGTTATTCAAGTATTGTCCTTGTTTCTTCTGTACAGAAGATGATGATGATATATTAGTGCTTTACGTTGCAGCAGGAATATTTCACCCATAGTCGTCGCGTATGGGTGAAATATTCCCGCTAATTCATCATCATCGTCATCATCATCTGTACAAATCCTGTTCTGGTAGCCTGACATAGGATGTGCTGTCTGTACTGTGGCAATGCAGTTATCATCCTTGGTCATTCAGTTCTATGGATGTTACCAGTTTCCTCTGCCCTAAACTGACAAGCCTTGGTAAAAGTGAAAGAATCTTGAAAGCGGCTATAAACTCCAATTCAAAACAACAACAAAATATAAAAATTCAAAGAAATAATAATAAAATCATCTGTACAAGTTTGCAGGTCTCATAATAACACATACCGGATTTGGTAGTTACTGTTATTTTTACTCTATAGCTGGTCACTGTTATGTCATTGGAACTGGACAGCATTCAGCAACTCTCTCAGCAATGTAGGGGACATCATTCAGCAACTCTCTCAGCAATGTAGGGGACATCATTCAGCAACTCTCTCAGCAATGTAGGGGACAGCATTCAGCAACTCTCTCAGCAATGTAGGGGACAGCATTCAGCAACTCTCTCAGCAATGTAGGGCCTACAAGACTATTGGGAACAAATTGTAGTAGTAGTACAGTTCAAGTTATCATATCAAAGAGCCTCGATCATGGTACGACGCCCTATCTGTACTGTCACAGAACAGTTATAATCCTTGGTTCATCAGTACCAGCCAGTGCTTGCAGGTTTACAGCAACACTTTGCACGATGGGTGTTGCAGGTTTCCTCCTAATAAGTCATGATACGAGGAAAATAATCAGATATTGCAGGGTTTTTCTCCAACACAAACTGCTACAAGTGTGGCAGGTTTTCTCCAACACTAACTGCTACAAGTGTGGCAGGTTTTCTCCAACACTAACTGCTACAAGTGTGGCAGGTTTTCTCCTGCTGTAAACTGACAAGCCATGATATGAATGCAGAATCCTGAACACAGCTCTTTAACCCCAAACCGATAAAAAATAATCAAAGAACCTGCATTTCTCTGGAGTTTGCAAGACATCGTATAAGAATTGATCAGCTCGTTTTATCAGCAGAGATTGGCTGTAACAAACGCAGACCCAGATCCTTGCGTATTAGTCAATAGATCAATACCTGATACATGTAGTCGTGTCTTTCTTTGAACATTCGTTGTCTTTTTCTGAAAGAAGTCACTTTGAAATTTGAATGAAGGCAGCCTGTCTCCTTAAAATCTATAGATGTTCGTTAATACTTTTGAAACCGTACGTCAATATTTCTTTGACAATGACTAGGGAATGCTAAATAGATATTAAATTATTGAAAATAGTTTCTATCTTTTCTCTTGACAAATCAATTCTTTGTATTTAAAACAATAAAGATAACGATAATTCTTTGACCTCTATAAAGAAATTATGAAATATTTCCAAAGGTTTTGGAATTTCTCGATAGTCTTAAGCTGTAAATATTATTTCATCATAATGCCATTGAATCTAACTTTTGCTATGGACATTGATGGTTCCCAGCACTAACTTACTTATTCATTGATGTCCTTTACCTACTTATGTATTTATCAGCACTCATTTCTGTCAAATGAACTTGGTGTCTTGAACTTGGTGTCTTGATGTGGATCGTTGGTGCATTGTTACAGAATCAGGTCCTGGGGTTACGAAACTTTTCGAGTACAAATTCAGGCTCAGGCTCAGGCTCAGGCTCAAACTGGGGATTTGTGAACAAAATTGAGTTGATCATGAAATCGTATTCAGAATGATTTCGTAACCTTGGGGCCTGCTTCCTCCTATTGCCCAATTCTTGTAAACTTTCATAGATTGACCTTCAAGAAATTTAGTCAACCAAAGCCCTGGTATGATATCCACAATTTGTGTTTGAATGTGAGTTTGGTTGGCATACTTATAACTAAAGCAGGAAACATCTCCAAACACAGTCAATGTCAGGGTGGCCAATATCTTTATGAAGAAGTCATTCCAATCACTCAGTGACAACTGACATAGCCAGACAGTGACAGGGCCATGCTGATCCTAGGATTCAAACCCAAGTTGCTGAGAGAGAACAGTGTATATATTATCATGAACAACTCAAATACACATCTGGCAGCATTGTAATAGTATCATGCCAGTTGTGTGATTCAAACTCTAGTTGCTGGACTGTGGGGCAAACACTCCGCTGACTTGGCCAAAGGGGTATCCTCTCTGGCCAATTATCCTCTCTGGCCAAGTAACCTTTATGGCCAAGTAACCTATCTGGCCAAGTAACCTATCTGGCCAAGTAACCTCTCCTATCTGGCCAAGTAACCTCTCCTATCTGGCCAAGTTCCTATCTGGCCAAGTAACCTCGCCTATCTGGCCAAGTAACCTCCTATCTGGCCAAGTAAGCTTTCTGGCAAAATGACCTTTCTGGCAAAATGACCTTTCTGGCCAAATAACCTTTCTGGCCAAGTAATCTCTCCTCTCTGGCCAAGTAACCTTCTGGCCAAGTAACTTTTCTGGCCAAGTAACCTCTCTGCCCAAGTAACCTTTCTGGCCAAGTAACCTTTCTGGCCAAGTAACTTGTCTGGCCAAGTAACCTCTCTGGCCAAGTAACCTCTCTGGCTAAGTAACCTTTCTGGCCAAGTAACCTGTCTGGCCAAATAACCTCTCTGGCCAAATAACCTCTCTGGCCAAGTAACCTCTCTGGCCAAGTAACCTTTCTGGCCAAGTAACCTGTCTGGCCAAATAACCTCTCTGGCCAAATAACCTCTCTGGCCAAGTAACATCTCTGGCCAAGTAACCTTTCTGGCCAAGTAACCTTTCTGGCCAAGTAACCTGTCTGGCCAAATAACCTCTCTGGCCAAGTAACCTTTCTGGCCAAGTAACCTGTCTGGCCAAGTAACCTGTCTGGCCAAGTAACCTCTCTGGCCAAGTAACCTGTCTGGCCAAGTAACCTTTCTGGCCAAATAACCTCTCTGGCCAAGTAACCTCTCTGGCCAAGTAACCTTTCCGGCCAAGTAATCTGTCTGGCCAAGTAACCTTTCTGGCCAAATAACCTTTCTGGCCAAATAACCTCTCTGGCCAAGCCCAGCAGAAGCATCGTATATCACAAGTTACATGTAGATAGTATTATTACTCAAACTGACTTACTCATTCAGTGATTTTACAACCATTTAAACACATATTGATTTGTCTATTCAGGACACGTGTTCAGAGACCATGTCGCCGATGGTATCAGTTTTAATTGACATTTTCTTACTCAGCATTGAGCAGTGGTTAATGTTCTTTTCAGTTCAAATAGGTGAACATACACTCATTAAAGCAGTTGGCTTTCCACATGTTTTTTAAAAGATCTCAGCTGTAAGATATGGCAACAAAGACTTCTATCCTCACCTTATCCTTCTGATTTAATTATTATTTTTGAATTGGGGTTTAGAGCCGCTTTCAAGATTCTTTCACTTATATCACAGCTTGCCAGATTAGGGCAGGAGGAAACCAGCAACATCCATAACACTGAATGTTGCAGTAAACCTGCTAGCACCAGCTGGGACTGATAAACCAAGGATGCTATTGTATGTAATGTGATGACCTTATTTGGCCATTCAGGTGATCAATTGTTTAACATTGGCAATAGGCCTAAAGATACCCCCAAACTAAAATGTCCACTGCTTAAAGTCTCCCAGAGGACTATTGAAAACTTAGGATTTCTTAAGCTGTGGCTTCATGAACATTGTCAGAGTTAGTGCTCCAAAAATTAATTTAGTTAGACTAACAGATATCCACGCGTACGTAATTCCCCTCATGTTCTTGTTCGGAACACGGTGTCTTTATTCCAAGAACATGTTTTTACATCTTACCTTCTGGCATGGCATATGGTACTGTTCCTTGGGCTTTACATCTAAGTGTATGTACCTAAGTGTATGTACCTCTCATACAATACTCCTGGGCCAGAGATTACAAAACTTTTTGAGTACGATTTCATGATCAAGCTTAAATTTTATATATGGATTTGTGAACAAGACTTTGAGTTGAGTATGAAACCGTACTTGAAAGTTTGGTGATCTCAGGTATGGACCTTCCTGTATGAACTGAAAGGTAACCTTAACATTAACCTTAGCAATGGTGTAGTCTATGGCAATGGTGTAGTCTATGGCAATGGTGTAGTCTATGGCAATGGTGTAGTCTATGGCAATGGCAATGGTGTAGTCTATGGCAATGGTGTAGTCTATGGCTAAGGTTGGAATTGATGCTACCTTGAGTTAGGCTGTTTCGTATAGAAGGGCCCTGTTTTGTCTACCAAGGTTTACCAGGGAGATCTGTCCACTGGGCTATTGGTGTATGTCACATACAATGTTTGTGTTTCAGACTCCATGCTTCTGGCCATCGAGATGCGGGGAACCGGAAAATACAGACTATGGTAGGATAATAATAAATATGATGATAATAATGATATTCGGAATAGGAACAAACCCTCATCCGTATTTCACTGAATGTTTGAGTAATACAATAGTTTTGATGAAGACATTATGTTATGTTTACTCTCTAATAATTATAATAATAATGCTAATAATAATGATTATTATTATTATAATAATATTGATAATATATATTTCACTGACAAAACATTGAGTAATACAATAGTTTTGATGAAGACATGTTATGCTCACTCTCTAATAATAATAATAATAATAATAATGTTCATAATAATAATAGATGATGATAATTATGCTAATAATAATGTAATAATAATAGATGATGATGATGATGATGATAATTATGCTAATAATAATAATGTTAATAATAATAATAGATTATGTTAATTATGCTAATAATAATAATAATGTTAATAATAATAATTGATGATGATGATGATGGTATTATTTTAATAATAATAATAATAATAATAATAATAATATCTTTTAAAATAATGATGTACTTATGTAGTGATTAATATTCATCCAAAGTTGATCAGTAGTGATTACAATATATAAGTATTTTAGGGATATTTTGTATGGACTGGTTTACACATATATTTTCTTATACTGGTATTAACTTCTTATCTGATTTTGGGATAACTACAGTCTTAATTATCAAATTATTTTAAAATAAGTATCCTTTGGAGGCAATTTTTTTAGTAATATATTTAATAATTCTGATTGAATTATTTTTGTATATGTTAATAATTTGTAATTGTATTTTTCAGCTGTATATTTATGCAAGAGAACAATGCAGAACAAACAAAGGCTGGAACTAGCGGACTATGAAGCGGAAAACTTAGCACGGCTACAAAAAATGTTTTCTAGGAAATGGGAATTTATATTTATGCAAGCAGAAGCACAGGCAAAGTAAGTAAAAATAACAAAAAAACTTTTTCCAAAATAAAATAAATTGTGAATTTGTCCAAAATCCAGGCCAGTAACCTAACTGACCTTGAATCCAGAAAAAAATCAATAATTGCTGAATGATAGAGGCAGATGTTGCATCTGTGGAACTACTGTTGTCTAAGAATGTGTTAACATCAACGAGTTCTAGGGAGAGAAACCCCAGGTGTCTGTCAATCAGTGTACAAAGTGATGTGGGGCGGGTGGTAGAATGTTTGAACTTCGGAACCAAAGGCCCCAGGTTCAAATCCTGTCCCGGGAGCCCAGCACCAATGTTCATGAAAGTATCTTGAAAGCGGCTCTAAACCCCTATATGAAAACAAAACAAAATTAAAATACTGAGCCATGTGAGAATTATCAATGTTAATTTCCCGCTTGATTCAAGACACAATGCTTTTGAAATGTGTGTTCAGAGTAAGCAATGAAATTGAAGTCTCTACCATTTAATATGTGTAACATCAGAATGGTCAGTTTATGTTCCGATAAGAAATGAACGTATAAATAGAATACTGCTTAGTAATGTATTATTAATATAATTAATTTGTCTTGGGACATGGTATTATAACTTATCTCGGTATTCTCGTAGTAATAGAATTAGTTATTACCCTAGTATCTGTACCCATCGGCTCTGCTTCATCCCATTTGCCTATATTCATAAAGCCATGTGGTAACTGTGTGGTATGTGTTAAACAGTATTGTTTATATATGCACTACCAATAAGTCTGAACCAGCAGCAGATGAACTGCCTCTAGCTATAGGGCTGGCCTTGTTCCTTCTATTTCCTCTAGCTATAGTGCAAGGTCCCATTCCAAAGAATGATGGTAGCTCTACAAGAGTTGTAAATCCCCATTCTTCTATACCGTACTCCGAGCTGGCTTATTGGTCTTGCACCTCTTCAATTTCCCCGAGTTAGTCGACTGCTTCTAGCTATGGTATTGGTTTTCTTCTCTTCAACTTCCATTATAGTCACGCAAGAGCTTGATGATTCTTCTTGATACACCTGCTAGATTCTCTCACTGTTCCATTCTGATATTCAAAAATACAAATCCTGCCTATCGTGGACATACAACCATCCAGTTCAATGCCAGATCCCTCTTAACTGTTCCATCCTGATGTTCAAGGAAATACAGTGAACCCTCGGTATACCGCTACTTTATGGGCACGAAGTAACACACACCCCCCCCCCACACACACACACTGGAATAATGTCTAAGAGCAAAGCATGTAGGCCTACCTTTGGGGTCAGGGTTAATTGGATGTTGTTATAGAGTACTACTACGTTGTGACATTTTAATAGATGTAGAATTATGAATACTGAAAAGAATCATTAATTAAATGTACATTTTTATTATTGTTTCCCCATCATGACTAATGACGATGATTTTATCATCTTGTTTCAGGGTGGATAAAAAACGTGATAAACTAGAAAGAAAAGTTCTAGATAGTCAAGAAAGAGCATTCTGGGATGTACACAGACCAGTGGTAAGTTACAGTGCATCTAAACTTTCATATAGTAATAATAATAATCATAACAAGTAGATTTATCTAGTGCAAGTCCTTCTAGCACCAGGACATACTCACAGCATTAAGACTTTCCTGTTCAGTATCAGCCCTGGTTACATTACCTAGATGGAAGTCCAGACAATTTGGACTGGGATAGAAAGGTCAAATGTCAAGGTCATGAGAAATATTTCACTGAGATATGTACATATTTGAGTCTGTGAGTGTGAATGACATTCACAAATCAACATCATATCTAGCTGCTGTGGATAGCCATTTATACAATATATTTTAATTCATAATTTATTACCGTAATAGCCTAATTCTTGCACACAATAAAACATGTGTAGAAGCAATGAATTTGAAAGTGGTTTAAGTTATCTAACAATCAACATATTTAATCCCGCAGAACACTATTTCGACATCGTGTATTGCACTCTTGAGGTTTTAACATCAAATTAGGGCTTATATCAAATTTACTGATTGCCCTCTAAGCTTGAGGTTAAAAATGCATAGACCAAGATACAAGCCTACCAATGAAAACTGATATAAAAAAAACCATAAAACATTCATATATGACTACACTATACATAGAACCTGAAGTTATACATAGATTTAGTCATTCACCATAGATCAACTTCATAAAACATAGATCAACTTCATAAAACATAGATCAACTTCATAAAACATAGATTGGCATCATAAAACATAGAATCTACAACATGGTTGCTATGTCCCTGTTGCAGATTCAATGTCTTATGAAACTGATCTATGGTGAATGATGCAGATTTTACATTTTCAGTCACTAACTCGTCAGGTTCTGTGTAGAATGTGTACATATAAATGTCTTACAGTTTCTCATGTCAGTTTTCATTGGTAGATCTGGGGTCAGTTTTGTCGAAGACTTGCGTATTTTCCCTGGCAAGTTTCAGAGCTGGGGCCATCCCTTGCTTATATTGATTTCCAATGACCGACTACTTCGGGGAAAACACAGCATAATCTGCACAGCGAAATCAGACAAGATTTGTGGACAAATTGGCTCAGCCAAACACAAAGCTCTCCTGGCTCCTGACTTTTTGCCATTTGAATATGATGCGGGGGATTCCTGTAGTATGTCATGAATATATATAAATGTTGGCACGAGGGAAATAAAAAGAAATGGAGAGAAATCTCTTAATACGGTCTGTGGAATGTTTCACAATTGTATATGTTTCAATTAGCATATGTGTGCTCTTTATGTGACATTGGTACCTTGTGGTCTTGAGTATTTGAATAAACATTTTCTAATGGAACGGTAAAGTTCGCATAAAAATATTTGCAATGAAATTTGTGGCTATGAAAACAGTTTTGTAAGAAAACTAACTCATTATATTGATGTCATAATTACTTTAAAATTATTTTTGATCCATAATGTGAAACATTTTGAATAGGTACTAAAATGAAGTGAGTCATGACATTTTCTTGTAGTAATTCACTGGAACCTGAACTACTGTTGTAATTGCATTTGGGTCCAATGCTTCAGATGTAAAAGTGTAAATAGTAAAATATTTCTTTTGGAAAGTGTTTAACCTTCTCTGTGCTGGAGGCAACCGGAGATGTCTTAAATAGGTGTGGCAGTGCCTAATCCAGCAGGGAGAGGGTTAATTGAAGGTATTTGTTACTCTCTGCCACTCTCATTCTCTGTTACTATCTGTTACTATCTGTCACTCTCTCTAGCTCTCTCTGTCTCTCTGTCTGTCCGTCTGTCCTTCTGACCATGGCGGTGCATGTTTCAGCCTGGCTGTGTCAACACCACGGAGGTGGACATCAAGAAAGCCTGTCGTATGAACCGGCACTCCAAGCTGTCTAGGGTAGGCAGCCTAGTATGTGTAAACTACTCCTACTTACGCTCTCCGCTTGTAGCTGCATACACCACATACTACATACTACACACCTAGTATGTGTAAACTACTCCTACTTACGCTCTCCGCTTGTAGCTGCATACATCACATACTACATACTACACACCTAGGGACCTAGCTACTATTAGGCCACAAGGCCCGTGCCTGCAGATAATTTTGTCTTTAGAAAGTACTCAGGACTGTAGCATTCCTGTGGTCCCCCTTAGTACCACGTGTGCCTGTACTATTTCACTCCTGGCCAAGCCCCTGCATACCTGGGTCCCATTCCACAAAATTAGCGTAGGGTTTCGAGAGTCGTATTTCTTATGTTAGTGTAAAGGGGTTACGATTCTCATTGCGCTACGATCGGTGGAACGGTACCCTGGGAATTGTTTCTTGAAGTTGTCGTATCAACTGTATCAATATAGCCCTCGTGTGGTTATCTCTTATGACATGGCGATCGGACACTTACGATGGTGCTATGGCTTCATAATGGGTATGAGAGCTTCAAGAAACGATACACTGGCTGGGTTGAGACAGGGTTGCACACACCTTCCACCCCACCCCAATCCCCATAAAGAAACCGTAGCAATGAAGAGAGAAAAAATAATACCCAGGGGAAAAGTAATTTCTTCACTTGCAGGTGAATCCACACAGACACACACACACACACGCACATCCTAAGCATCTTTATAGAATTTCTACATTTAGTCCACTAAAGAATTAACTCACTCATTCCACTGACGAGTAGACTTCCTCAAGGAATGAATGAATTTACTCTACAATATTTTAATTTATTTAATAACTTCTTTTTTTCAATGTCAACAAAATTGAACACTACATTACACATACATGACACTTAATTGCATTGCGATGTTGTGCTTGTGTTTTTAAGTTCATACTTAATATCATATGAAAACCAATTTTAATAAAACAAATAATAAATTGGACCACATACGGTCCATCAGATTTCATTTCAATAATGAGTAATTATATCTACAACTGTAATTTAGAGTTTTTTGAGGAACTATTTTTCTTGTGGTTTGCTCTATGTGTGACTACGACTACAAGACTGGCCTTTGTTCCAGCCTAATTATGCAGTGCCTGGGGGAAGGATCAGTCCTAGCGTCTCAGAAGCAGATTTGCACAACTCACAAGACTCCATACGAAGGGAGGTAAGTCACGAAGATTTATTCATGGAGTACCACTACATCAAAGATTTCTACTGCTGTATAGCTACATCGAATCTTTACAACTAATACTGCATTTAAAGAAAAGGGGGTAACTTCAGATTGATTTAATAATATTTAAAGATTTTTCAAAATTATATAATTTTTCATTGAATGTAAAGTGATTTTCTTTTAATGCTTCGTATCTTTTCAGATTTAGAAACACCGGGGTAACTTCAGCTTGATTTAATAATATTTAGGAATTCAGATATTTCAAAAGTATTTTTAGTACAATCGAATCTAAACTGATTTAAGAAAAAATGTTTTGTATCTTTTCAGATTGATGCATTACGACGAAAATTAGAAAAGAGAAGAGTGAAAATATCAAAAGTTACAGAGAGGTATGTGTTTATTAAAGTGATAATCAAAGAATTCAAAAGATATTTTTGTCCTGCAAAGTCCATAGAAAATTAACATGTCTTGTAAGCTAAATTGTTTCAACTAAATAAACAGAAGTTTGAAAATGTTCATAATGGGTACCAATCCTACTTGACTGGTCTGGCGGTCAAGAATTTCAAACATGGATGACTGGTCACTTGAGAAGTGGTCATTTGTCTTCACATTGCATGGATGACTAGTTATATTCTGTGGAATTTGTTTTTCTGAAATGATATAAAAATTCCATTTTGCTCCAACCATAATCATGAATATCTGCTGAAGTACATGCTGAAGATTCCTTATACATTATTTACCACCACCTAATTCTTCATCAGTCTTAGCCCTAATATTTGTGTAATGACGTATCTATGGTACGTTGGTCATTCTTGGCCCCCGGCGCTATAGCCTGGTACCATATTCCCCACAATGTAGGAGCTTGGTTGCATATACTACAATATCATTGTTTTCTCTCTCGACAGTTTCATTGCATACTATGACCAATATGCAGAATACGACGCCCACATCACATGTCCAGATCCACCCAATCCCTGGATAGCAGACAACATGGACTTCTGGGAAACAGAAAAATCATTGTAAGAATTAGGAAGTTGTTCAGGCCCAGAGATTGCGAAACGTTTTCAGTACAAACTTATGTTGGAGGTTTTGTTAAATCGTATTGAAAAATGTTCCTAATCTCGGGGCCAGGATTAAAATAAGCTACTGGATATCAGTTGGCAATATAGCAATGTTTTGGATGATCGTATTCAATTAATAAATTAGACAAAGATCATGGGTGATTGGTGAGTATCTGGACTTTGGTCAAACAGTTATTGTACATGACCGAAGTTCAGGTACTGACCGATGACTCAGGATCTTGCTCCAATGTAAAATCAGCTGATCAATGCACCCTTTCATGAATCTCTCGTAGCACTATAATACGAACCAATTACAGTACTAGCAGGTGCTTGCAGCTTTCTTCCTGCCATAAACTGACAAGCAGTCTTTAAAGCAACTATAAACCCCAAATAAATAAAATATAACATTTGAATTTGAGCATGAAATCAGACTCAAAAGGTTTTGTAATCTCTGAGCCTGAAGTTGCTTTTTGAACACTGATCATTCTGTCTGACAACAATATTTGTGTTTGTGTTTTTAGAAGTGGGCGTGATATCCCTCAAAGGAGAGTCAAACGTTGGGCATTCTCCGTGGAAGAATTACTAGCTGATACAGCTGGACGAGACCAGTTTAGCAAATTCTTAGACAAAGAATTTAGTGGCGAAAATTTAAAGTATGTACATTTACATTCAATTCTTTTTTTTTTAAATTAGTTTTATTAAAAGATTAATTATTGTGTTGAGTAGTACTTCACTTTTTCTTACAAAAATATTTAATAAAATGAGTAATAATTATTACTATTGTTATAATTATTCCTAGTATTATTTCTAGTATACGTAAAATATTGTCCATCTTGATCAAATGTATAACTGAATGTATATTTATATATCTCTTTGGTGTTTTTCTGGTTGTCTGTCTGTCTAAGTGGTGAATGAAACTTTTTTTTCAGATTTTGGTTAGCATGTCAAGAATTGAAAGGACTTCCAATGAGAGAAGTCCACAAGAAGGTTCATGAAATATTTAGGTAAATTTGATGTGCATCCATTAATAATTTCTAATTAACCATATATTGATATTTTCCATACTTAATTTTATGTTTTGACCATGTGATATATACCTCACCATGTTTTAAATGAGTGACACTCTCATCTTGTTTTTCCCAAATGACACTATCTTGCAATGTTTTTCCCCAAGTGACTCTATCTCTTATTTTGAACAAGTAAAACTATATATGATTTTGAACAAGTGAACCTTATTTACTGAGTAACACTACCTCAATGTATTTTAACCAAAAGACACTGTCTTGCCAATTTTTTACTGAATGAAACCATTTCACAATGTTTTACCAAGTAACATTATCTCAATCCAGTTTTAACCAAATGAAACTCTGTTGGACCAAGTGACACTATCTCCATGTTTTACACCTAGTGACACTATCTGGCAAATTTTTTCACCTAGTGACACTATCTGGTCCAGAAATTACGAAAAACTCTTTTTTGAGAATTTCGTGCTCAAACTCAAATGTCATATGGGGATTTCTGAACAATACTAGTTGAGCTTGAAATCATATTCAAAAAAGTTTCATTATCTCGGGGCCTGGTGATGTTTTTAAGCTAGTGACACTATCTGGTTGTGTTTTAACCCAGTGACACTATCTGGTTGTGTTTTAACCCAGTGACACTATCTGGCTGTGTTTTAGCCTAGTGACACTATCTGGCTGTGTTTTAGCCTAGTGACACTATCTGGCTGTTTTAGCCTAGTGACACTATCTGGTTGTGTTTTAACCCAGTGACACTATCTGGCTGTGTTTTAGCCTAGTGACACTATATGGCTGTTTTAGCCTAGTGACACTATCTGGCTGTTTTAGCCTAGTGACACTATCTGGCTGTGTTTTATCCTAGTGACACTATCTGGTTGTGTTTTAACCCAGTGACATTATCTGGCTGTGTTTTAGCCTATTGACACTGTCTGGTTGTGTTTTAACCCAATGACACTATCTGGCTGTGTTTGACCTAGTGACACTATCTGGCTGTGTTTTTCAGTGAGTTCCTAGCGCCAGGTGCCCACAACCCGGTGAATGTTGACTGTCAGGTAATGGAGCTGGTACGGAGGAGAATGGAGAACAGTCCCACGCGATTCTGTTTTGATGAAGCACAGGTAAGTTCTCTGTATCATATGCAGGCATGGCAATTTTCCGTGGATCTGTGGAAATCTGCTGATTTTTTTGTGCAAGGGTCAATTTATTTGCCCTGGACATGGCTACCGACACATATTAATAATTAGGGCTGGATATGGGTTTTAACAATCTGATCAATAATCCGTTGGAAACAATCAAAGGAAAATCGATTATTATCGTGTCCTCAGTCGTACAAGTGTATCAAAGAGTATTTATCAGCAAGTTATTATTATTATTATTATTATTATTATTATTATTATTGTTATTATTATTATACACATTTATGTAGTGCAGATATCCAGAATATCTGCTCAAATGTGCTTTTGGGAAATGGATGAACAAGGAAAGATTTTAACAAGTATCAGTCAGTTACATTACTAGCATGCAACATGAGTGGGTCCAGTTGAAACATATTTGAAACTATGTAAACATTAAGTGACCATTCATCACTGTATAGTTTAAAGAATATATACATATTTCTTTGACTCAATTGGTAATCGATGATTATATTACGCGTGTCAATCAATCAATCAATCAAATGATTCTACGATTGATAGAGCTATTGCTCATATAGAGTTCTGCTATTACCCTGGTCAGTGGATCCATGCACACTCACTGTTCCTCTCAACTCCCTGGGGAGTATGTAACCCAAGCTGATATATTCCAAGTGCTAAAAGGTTAACATTGTCGCAAATGGGTGAAAGATTTCCACAGAAATGTTAAACTCCATAATCACTCACTAAAAGGTTAGCAGTCACATTTCCCACTCATCGTACAGACTACCCATTCCCTGCTGGGTGAACAGGTGCATTTTCAAACTATGCCACTTGCCTAAGGTGACATCACAAGTTTTTCAGCATCTCTCTCATACATTCACACACGTGCAAACTTGGATATAGTCCACATTCGACATTATATATTGCATATATTCAGTAGTAGTATAAACATTTGATGGAGTTAATGCGCCATACAAATATTATTATTATTATTATTATTATTATTATTACAGGGCTGGTGGTAGTACAATGGTAGAATGTTAAGACTTCGGAGCCAAAGGCCTGGGTTCAAATCCTGTCCCCGGCATCAATATTTGTGAAAGCTACCTTTCTGATGCGATATTGATAGGATGCACTGACTGTAGTAATGTAGCGCTATGAGCTTGCTTTGGAGCGTGGATTTGGCGCAATATAAATGTTCACATTATTATTATTATTATTATTATTATTAGTGTGGCAATATAGTTACCATCCTTGGTCTGTCAGTAATAATAATAATAATAATATTAATAATAAGGACATTTATATAGCACTGGAATCCACACAAGAGTATGCTCTCAGCCTACCAGCCAGTGCTCACAGGTTTACTGCAACACTCAGCGCTACAGATGTTGCTGGTTTCTTCCTGCCCTAAACTGACAAGCAGTGATGTAAGTGAAAGAATCTTGAAAGTTGCTCTAAACCCCAATTCAAAACAAACAAACACAATTATTACTACACGTTCCGTGTATCTTTTCAGGACCATATATTCAAGCTGATGAAGAGTGACAGCTATAGCCGATACCTCCGCTCCGATATGTACAAGGAATTTTTAAGCGGGACTCGGAAGAAAGTAAGACTCCTGCCTGTCATCCCAGTGACTTGGTCCGCTGGGTTTAAACACTGACCTCTGTTCATTGTTGTCTCTACTGTGTCCACTACACCACCTTCATCCAGATACATCAGGGTTTGCTTTGTCCCCACCATACAACTAGTTCAGTGCTGTAAGTAGCAAGTGCCGTTTATATTAAAATATTTATACTGATTATTGAATCGGAATTCGGGAATTGTTTGGAAGCTCTGAGAGAACTTGTTCTATTTTTCATGGAATAGCAAATTTATTGTTAACTACTACTTACAGATATTGTAATGAGAATATGATCATTCGAAAAGTCTTCATTTTACTTGCGTGTTATTGAATTCATAAGCACGGAAATTTGTGTCCTTATTCGGGATGCTTTTCTGTTTCTATGGACTCCTATTTTTTTGGTAAATATTGTCTTTACAATGACATGTTATAGAGAAGCCAAAATTCAATCTGTTCAGTATTACATTTTCATGATTACATTTTCATGGTTACAGTTTCATTATTACACCACCTTGATGTACAACAACTAAGACCTTATTCATCGCATCGCATAGACCCTTTACAATATATATATATACATTTTTGTAAATATCAGTAGAATTTAGACTGTAAATATGTATGTATGTTGAATATACCTGCACGTCATGTTAGAAATGTTTGCATATACTGTATCATTATTGTAGCATTTCTGGATTTTGGAGAGATCTCATTATTAAATCTTAATTGGTTTCAGCGGGTTGCGATAATGTTGTTATTTTTGTTATTATTATTATTATTATTATTATTATTATTATTATTATTATTATTATGTGTATTTAAATGGATAGTTAGGTACTTTAAACTTGATTATTATATAATAAGAGTTTGCATATAAACAAAAATAAGAGAAGATTCCATCATAAACACAGTCTGGGTAAAGTTATATTTATTTACCTTGTAGCTAAATATCAATCTGTACATTAGACGGAAAAGACAAACGAAGTGATGGTGTACTTTTCTGTGCTTATAAGGGACCATGTGATATTTGATGAAAGGACTTGGTACCTCAACAAACTGGGGCAGGTAGAATTCATTGACAGTTCAACATGCCTGTATTATTAGTGTATTATGAATGACGCTCATACGGACCAAATATCAGAAGAATTGCAATCAGTATACATGTAAAAATGTGTCATCAATGTTTTGTGTCAACTCATCGCTATTCAAGTTGGCCAAAAAAATATTTTAAATTGAAGAAAATGCATAATTCATAGGAGAGACTGGATAGGACAGAGGGGGTGGATGAAAGTGCAGAAAAATATACCCAATTTTGGCTAATGACTAATTGCTTATTAAAAAAAGGAAATGGATAAAGTAAATCGGAGATCCCTGCAGATAAATATTCCCAGTTTGGGCTAAATCAGAATACATGGATAGGGTATGAGGGATGGGGTGGGGTGGATAGGGTATGAGGGATGGGGTGGGATGGATAGTGTATGAGGGATTGGGTGGGGGTAAAGCTTTGGTAATCTTATTAGTTTGCCAACTCAGTGATAGTTCAAATTGGGAGCAATGGGAGCATGTTGTCCAACCAGTTGCATCATACATACCGTGCCAATAGACGTCATGACAACCAGGGTCCCTGTACTACAGAACGACCGTAGCTCAGTAACAGTTGTAGCTCCCCATGCATCAACATGGGACGTCAGACTGTGGCAGCGCTACGATCATTCTGTGCAAATGAGGACCTGGCCCCCGTTTCACAACGACATCCGAAATTTAGGAGCTCCTGACTTCATGACCCAGTTTATCACCTCGTAAGTTATATGTCGATTTGGGAAGGAATAATTACTTGTGACGTCATCGTGAAACACTTGTTACGAGGTGACAACCTTTAGGACTGGTTTAGAAGCTCCTAAATAGCTAGGAGGCCGTCGTGAAACAGGGGCCTGGTGTATTATTGTTTCGTCCAGAAGCAATTATGATGTTTTTATGTAAATATTCCATATTTTTCTTAGCGGGTTTTGACACTGATAACACCCGATTACCCAACGATATGTGTGAGATGTTATTACAGAGATACCACTATAAGCCTCTACTTTATGAAGCAGCGTAAATCTTAGCGTAACCTCATCTCCAGACTTAGCCCTGGTGTAGTCTACGACTAAGGTTGAAGTTACGGTTACGTTAGATTTAGTCATTTCATACAGGAGAGCGCAGGATGATATCAAAATCATGCTCAACATATTTTGACCACAAGAATTAGTTGTTATGTAATCACCAATGTACAGAATGTTATATTATGATAATGTTATATCATTATTATCATATGATTGCATTTCAAGTGGGCTTTCATCAACAAAAGCTGTAGCATAATTTAGTGACAGGTGTTTAATATGATATTAATATTTTCCACCCTAAGTCCTTAGCGTTAGGGTGCTGTATTAAAGTTTGAAAATCGTGATATTTTTTCCAATCAATGTCCACCTATAACCAGAAGTATTGAACATTACAACAAACAGTAATTGTTGAATATAGGATAATGAATTATTAAGAAGAGTAAAATGATTGCACTTTTGAGCTATGGTTTAAATTGTTAAATTTCTCAAACTTCTATTGCACATGGTTAGATGTATATAGAGATTATTAACGATTAGGTGTATATATTGTGTTATTGCATTTTGTATCACTTTGTTGCTGTTTTTCTCCATTTACTTCCTTTTGACTATTTTCCATTTTTATTTATAGTCTGCAAAAATTTCATTGTTCTACATATTTTAATAATAATAAGTTTGAATTTTTTTCATGTATTCTATCGTATTTCATGATCTCATGATGACTAAAATTGAAGTACCTTCTTGAGTGCAATTTTGAAAATTGGTCTTTAGACCTCAATTTTGTAACTATTTGTTCATTATTACAAACTTTTGCAATATGCTATTGAATATGACAAATCCTCTCCTGTTATTTTATGTTTGTTTCATCTTAATAGAAAGGTTCTGCACAATTCTACACATTTCAATACATTTCAAATGCATAGTTATTTCCCTGGGGTTTTTAAGCAGTTTTTATTTGCTATTTTTTAAAAAACTATATCAACATGAACTACCATGGAATATACTTTCATCAGTGTATTTAATCTAAGAAATAAGTTAAGGATAGTTTTTTAAGATTTTCTGATTGTCATTTTTTTTCATAAATTTGAGATTTTTAGGAAAATATTTTCTGGCATGCTTGTATATTGAACTTTCTCTCCGTTAAATTAATTCTATTGTTTCTTCCAGAAGTTGCTTTTTTTTCAGTTTCTATTTTGTTTACAGCATTCAGATTTGTTAATCATTTAAACATTTTGTTATCATGTAATTTAGGTTTTAATGAAATATGTTTATACTCTTTGCACACGTTTATTTGTTGTTTATTAATATATTTTTTGCTGTAGATTGTCAACATTTTGTTATATCATTTTAATGATACAACCTGCAGATTAAAATTGTTCCATTGTCTACTTACTGTATGTTTTGATTTCTTCGAATTGTGCAATGTAGAAACATTTGGTGAATCAAGGGAAAAGCTATTTTAACATCCCGCTGGTATTTCACTCTTAAAATTAATCACATGCAAAGAAAATCATTAAAAAACAGAAATATCAGCAAGTATTTATTTTCCTAATAATACATTTTTAATCGAGGCACTCTGGCGAGATTCTCCATATATTATTTGCAGTGGTACTGGTTTTACTTATGATTTTATTTCTGTATATTCACAAACTGAGAAATGTAAAAGTCGTCAATCTGTTGTCAGCACTTTCCCTTGTTAATTTCACCCACTGACAAGTATCATATACACTGTCGTCACCCACTGACAAGTATCATATACACTGTCGTCACCCACCACAGTGGCATTAACTGTGACATCTAATCTTGTATTATCTCTATTACCTACTTTATTCCTCTAATTATTTATTGTCAACGTTATTTGGGGGCAGTTATTTGTTTTCTTTTATGATTTCTTTTAAAAAAATTAAGAAATGCCAAAACTGTAGAACCTTGGATTACGTACCTACTTCCTAGTCATTGTCAAAGATATTGGGGGCAGTTATTTTTTTTTTAATGATTTCTTTTATTTCAATTAAATAAATTAATGGGCTTTAATATCTATGACAAGTACTAAGTCCTTATAAAGGAAAAATACAAAAAGTCCAAGCTCGGAAATGTGCACACTTACATACATCTTGTTGACAAGGATTGGGAGTTGAGATACATGTATGAGATTCGCCATTGGGAAATGTGTTAGAAAAGTTGATGATTTTATGAGTGTTTCACATAAATTATTCCAGTATTGGCTAACCAATAATCACAAAATACTAAATAAATTAGGGGCCGGCAGATATTTTGTGGGGAAGCTTTTTCCCAATTTTCGGAACTAGTGTTGAGATACTGGTAAATGTATATGGGGCCATTCCAATATATCTACAAGTTGTAGTGGGTAGTGCCTGGCACTGTAGCACTCTTCATTGTTACTGGCACTTAATTAATGTTGTTCAGTATAGTTCATCTAGTTTAACAAACATTGTATATACACCTAACATACAATCAAAGAAATTAGAATCATGGTTCCATCAAAAGAACATCTGCTTAATCAGAAAGTTGTCCTCACAACATTTGTAAGTTAATAAAAATAAAAGGATTTGAACAAGAAAAGGAAGAAGATATTATCAAGGAAATGTCATGTTCTCCTAATGCAAGATTTGTGTACACATGATATGCTAGTATATATACAATCTATGGATGCGTGTACCACCTACCACCACCTACCACCACCTACCACCACCACTACTGCTACAACCTACTATCACCACACTTTCTGCATGCATATTGCATCCGTACTATCTTGCTCTCCATGTTGTATCTATATACGGTATACCTGCCTACGTGTATATCTGCCCATAGTACAAGAGCATGGCTATGTGTGCTTCAGTGAAGAATTTAATTTTAATGTGATTGTGACTTTTATGATGGAAATATTTTCTGAACATTTTTATTACAGAATATTTTCCACGAAAATTGCGTATTAATGTAGCACGAGCAAGCTTTGTAGCATGGATTTTGCACAATAAATGTGCACATTATTATTATGTGGGTTATTAAAATATTATTATTAAATGAGTGCAACAATCTAGTTGTATGACATCATAGCATCATGACATTTTGATCATTGCATAAGAATCAAATGCTTAAGAATTAATTTAAGATGTCTACAGAAGCAATGTCAATAAACAAAATGTTTCATAGCCTAATTAATGTATTCATGTCTTTTTCCAGTACTGAATAATTATTGTAATAATTTGAATTGTTTATTTACCACCACAAATGACCATAAAAAGTTCCACAGATTATACACTTATTTTGTTTAGTTAACATTATTTCTTTACATTTATTTATTTCACGATGTTTTTATCTACTTTATATAATTTATTGCATGATAGTAAGCTAACCATTTATTTATATATATTGAGGGTACCTTTGAGATCTAGCAATTAGAGTCTATGCCCTTTCAGTAAAGTTATTCCCCTATTCCCTTCCCTGTTAGGAATTTCTGAGCTGTAGGGCAGATCCAGAAATACTGTCAGTAAAATTTTGAGAGCTTGTGTGTAAATTGAAGAGCTCTGTGTTTCAATATTGATGTTGGTATTACATTTGGCACTCAATGTGGGTAATAGTCTTTGGTTGAATTTTTGGAAACTTTTTGGAAAGTATATGTATTTGCATAAATATTTACTTCATAATTGTATATACATAGTTTATGTCGTATCTTGCTACTATTCATTGACAGTAATGGGGATGATTATTGTGTTGGTAACTATAATCTTGAACATCTGAAAGAAAATTGTTTAGTTAAATAAAACAGTATATTTTTATCTTTGGAATTAGCAAATGCAGTTAATTCTCAGGAAAATAAAATCAGAAAATTTGAAATAATTTGCGAGAAAGAATAGTCCAACCTTAGCAATGGTGTATGGTAATCATTGGCTAAAGTTGGAGATATGGTTACCTTAGAGTTACACTGTGTCGTACCTGACAGTCCAGGCCCCTGTTCCACAGAACGGTCGTAGCTTTAACCCTCTCCCTGCTGAAGGCAACCGGAGATGCCCTAATGAGCAGTGCTTTTGCCTAATCCAGCAGGGAGAGAGTTAAGATGGTCGTAACTATGTTGGTGTGTATGAGTTATGACTCTTGTAGCGCTGTCATCTTTCTCTGGAACTGTTGAAGTTTGATTTCGAGATTTCGATCTGGATCTGGATCTGCCTTCCAGTGGTAGGACTAACATAGAAGACTTAGCGTAGTTTCCCCAACTAACACCCATGTCCTCTATCTCTTCAGCAGACCAGATCCATTATTCCCAAGCTTCCCAGTCTCAGCATTGGCGGAACTTGATTGTACCCGTTCAACCATCGCCACTCACCAGTACAAAATGCCTGTCTGGAAAAAAATACTCACGAAAAAACAACATGCACATTTCTTCTCTCATTTTACGCACTACAATCTCACATTGCCTCGTTCTTGGACTGATTTGATTGGTCTGCATGCATTCTCCTCTCTGCTTGGGGCTGACCAATCACAAGCCTTCTTCTAAATGCTCTCTGTCTCTCTCAGCACTGAATGAATGGATGGATGCTTTTCTCATTGGTGCAGCTAGACTTTCGGCCTCCCTGATTGGCCAGCCAACACCCGGTCGGTTGGCCTCCATCCTTTTTTTCCCTCTCACTGTGCCACAGCAACACTAAGGTTGTGGGTGAAGCATGTAGCTGCCATTCTGTTCCAGATGCATCTCCAGATTAATACTCCTTGCTTTTTTGCTGTTTTCAGAGCAAAAAACGGCTAGAAATAAGAAAGGTGGTACAATTACAGTAGTGGCTATTCATCGGACTTCTCTCAAATCCTGTGATGTGAAGGTGGACCAGTCCTATGCGTGTTTTGGAGAGTACGTTCAATAAAAACCTGTGGAGTGCATCCTTCCATCTGTACGTGTGTACCTACTGTATGATGTAGGAGTAGTGGTGGTGGTGGTATTTAACACAATCTCTGCGCGTGGTACTGTGTGGTATATTTCATGGAAGTGAAAGTGGGAAATTTGTCGAGATTTATAGACTCGGATCTTGGAAATGTCAATATCAGTCCACAATTACAAACAGCTCCATCTAACAAATGTCCTCGAACTACAGTAGGACCGCACTCCGGATAGCAAATGTCCTTAAACCATGGTAGGACCATACTCTGGATAGCGAATGTCCTGAATCCATGGTAGGACCATATTTCGGACAACAAATGTCCTCAATCTACAGTAGGATCTAGACCATGATGAAGACATCAGTATAAGGCCTCAGTCCTCGGTGTGTGCAATCTATGACACGTAAAGAAATCGGAATAATATTTTTAGAAGGCACAAGATCTATGAAACTTTAGTTACCACTGACAAATGGCTATACCGTGCTGATGATATCCCAATGAAAATTTGCTAGTGTGTCAAGTTCTTTTGCAGCGGCAGTGACAGTGCACTTTGGCCATTGGCGCCAATTTTGGTACTGCCCAAAATTTTGTATGCTAATAGTAATACAAATGTACTTGTACCAAAGTGATACAGAATGCTACTGTCATAGCTTAGAAGCACCTTGGTGCCATACTCGTGCTTTGTGATACACCAACACCAGCCATGGCAGATTTTGAGATTAAAGAATGCTGTAATGTCAAGGTCGTCTCGGAATCTGTGATATGAAATTCTTATGGACGTGATGCTCTCACTGAATTCTAATACAGCTGCCAATGCAGCCATTTTGAAAATGCATTTTACTTCCAAATACTGTACTCTTTATCAGCTCCAGAAGTATAAATACTGTATGATTTTTTAAGAATATGTATAGTTTAGTACGTAAACCATTTTATAACAATGGAGACTGGGTAGGCAGTACTGTTCTTGGCTTAAAACAACCAACAACATGGTTTTGCATTATGTACAACAATTAATATTTTATCTTTGTGAAGTAATTTTTGTTTTTAACATAGTGAAAAGATATGAATATTGTATTTTGATAGCCAGTGCATAGATTGCAATATTACATTTGTATTACGATTGTGCTATGATAGTAGAAAATTGTGGTTGGAGATATGTCATGTGATATACATAAACAGATACAAGCTCTGCAAGGTTTAGTACAGATACAATGTGTGTACCTTGATACAATGTGTGTACCTTGATACATGTATGCTTTGAATTATGCACAAGAGAATGAAGCTGGGTTGACATAAATGAGGCAAGTTAGGTATATATATATATATATACAATGTATACTGTATACAAGCTGTTGTACACTGGAGAGCGCATTAGTTTAAGCCTGTGTGAATATATTGCAACATGATGAAGACATTTTCCTGGTATTCTTTGCAAACAGGACTTAAGTTCTGAAAGCGATGATAAATGATCATATGTATTAGTTATACCACAACAACTCTGCCTAAGCACACTCCAAGAATTCCAAGGACAAGCTGGATTGGGTGTTTTGTGTTACCATGCCAACCATAAGAGATGAGCACGTGCATTACC
The DNA here is from genome assembly GCA_032361225.1 of Lepetodrilus schrolli. Taxonomy (NCBI): domain Eukaryota; kingdom Metazoa; phylum Mollusca; class Gastropoda; order Lepetellida; family Lepetodrilidae; genus Lepetodrilus; species Lepetodrilus schrolli. The sequence goes on along the minus strand of JAUTBT010084892.1, from coordinate 4,094 downwards.
ATGACAACCATATAGATGTGCATTTGTGTTACCATGATAACCATAAAGAGATGAAAATGTGCATTACCATGACAGCTATGGAGACCAGCATTTCCATGGCAATGGCAGATAACATCTACGCAAGTGAAAACCATAGCAACATGCCCATGTGTTCCGGAATTCCACCCAAGGAGCAGCTACGATAAAGTTCGCCGTGTGATGTTTGCACTACATGACACCCTCGTAGATGCAAATTGTTTTGCATGGAAACTATTTGAGCAAGTGTTGCTAGTGTAATCAAAGCAACCAAGTCTTAGTAAGTATTTCTCCGGTAGGCTTCAAACTTGTGTGTTACCATGGCAAGTTTAGAGATCTATGAGTTCTGACCAATAACTGCCCTGGTGGTGCTACAAAGATGTTCCCATAATCATGCACAGTATGGAAGAGATATGGAAGAGCTTATTTTCTTGATCTCAAGATAATCAACACGGTATTAGTATTTGTTGTCAGTAATAAACTGAATCTCTTAATTCTCTCTCCTTGTCAACAGCTCGTCTTTGTGTGGAGTATATGCACACACCAGAAGAAAAGAAAAAACCAGCATTTCACCCATAAAATGTGTTTAAGTGTCATTCAAGTGCCAAAAAATTGGGTTCATTGTCTTCATTCATTACAAATATCTATATATATATATATATATATATATATATATACAATGTCCAATGTTTTACTCCATAACCCCTGAGTTATAATGTCTTAGTTCTGTGAAACATGGAGGCTTTAAGACATCCATGATAACAACTTTTGACTTCTTCTGAACAAATGGATAGATTGTGTCGTACTGCAATAGAAGTCACCTCCTAGATAGTCAACATGGCAGCCATTTTGAAAATGAAATTTACTTCTAATTCTGTGCTTTTCATCGATTGAATTGATTATGGAAATACTGCTGGAGGCAACAGGAGATGCCCTAAAGAGCAGTGACTGTGCCTAATCCAGCAGGGAGAGGGTTAAATATATGACAAGATTTTTAGTTTTAATTTTATTAAGTTCATAGTCTGTAATGTATATGGGTGAAAGACTCCAACAGGTACAGTAGATTTAATAAATTGATTTAAATTAATATATACTCAACAAAATAAATTAACGGCCAGGAGATATATTGTGAGGAAGTTTTCTACCAGACTTTAGAACCCAGCTGGAGGAATCTGTTGTCTTTCTTATTCCAATGGGTCTACAAGTTCTTGAAGAGTACCGGGAGCTCGTAGACTTTTGGAAATTCTTCTTTGTTAAAATAAAATATAAAGCTTAATTTCTATGGCCAAAAAGGCTACTGGCCCTTGATTAATTTTATTGAGTATATTTAAGATATTTAGAAACAAATACCAGACCATTCCAAGGTCTTTGTCCTGAGAAATCACAATGCCATGTGGGCTACAAAGCCCATAGCTCTACTATCTACTTCTACTATCTACTTCTCAAATATGTTCGACTTGACATGTCTTGCAGTCCAATACATTCTTATCCAACGATTGCCAGAAGAATTTAAATTTAATGACGTGCAAATGAATTTTTTTCCATGTTGGAAGATTTCATTACAAGACTTCTCTCAGGCTTTTACACTCGAGAAGACGTCATGCAAGCCAAAATAATGTTCCTCGTTTGATAATTAAATAATACCATTCAAACCAAAGGAATCTTACAAAGGCTGCAGCATGAAGATGAGCAAATTTAATACAATACATTTTCTGCATTCGTCTCGGATATTTGCTGTTCATTGAATACGTATGTCAACAAATATCGATGAACGATTCATTCAGCTGATCTTGACCTTGGTATCATTTCTCGAAGCTTTCATATCCACTATGATACTATAGTACTCTCATAAACTCCCATTTGCCATGTATTAGACATTGCTAGGAAAGGGCTGTGGCCTGGTAGCAGATAAGAGAGCTTCATGAAAGAATACCCTTGAAGATAATGTACTTTACTTAATTTAGGACAATTCTTAGCTGTTCCTAACTTGTTACATTCAATATATTTTCATGTATCATTTTCAGAGTAGACTTACGATATGCAGTTTATTGGCATAACGCCAGAGATCCTTTACATATTGTACTTCCAACGAAGGTGCCTGACATTGCTGAGATGTCTCGATAATTTGTGCTTTAATTGAACATCGGAGGACAACAACCTACATAGAAACCAGCAAATTTTACAATTCTGAAAGGTGAGCGTTCAATTCAACATCATATCATAAAATTGGTGAACAATTCCGTGTTCGTCATATCGATATGAGTCTTGTACGTGTATTATTGATGCATGCATAATTCAGTAAATATGTCGACCAAATTGAATGCATGTGTATCTATAATCACCACATCCCCCCCCCCTCCCCATTAACGAGCGTCATAGTCTTGCTTCATTAACAATTCAATTTGTTCTTTAGTTAGTGCCAAATGTTTGCTTGGAGCATTTAAGGTTCAGAGGGTCATTATGAATATGACCTCGTTTAATTAAGCAATCATTATGCAAGAGAATATTGCTGAAAATGTGCAGTGTACAGGGTATCCATTAGTCGACAAACTTTTCCGTTAGTCGAACAACTTTTCCATTGGTTGACTTTTCAATTATTTCGCCAACTTTCAAGATTAGGCTCTCTCATTAAGAAATGTACTTTTCAGGCCCCGGCATACATAACAAAGCTATCACAACTATCTGGGAATGTCGTAAGTTTTACGACATCGGAAAATGTATATCGCACTGTCATAACAAACCAAGGAGGGGCAAGTGTAAGTTACTTACGATGAAAAGATTATTCTGAAAAAGTGGAGGCCCTATTTCGTTGGTTCAATCAGTCAACAGTGTTACTAATTGTGCATCGACGTGCTTTTTGTTCAATTCATTTACGACGTCCTAAGACTTGCGACAAAGTTATGATGGCTCTGTGAAACTGCCGGAGGCATGCTCCTCCAATATGTTGATTCAGACGCAAACTTCTTTCAAATGCAACAGCATTTTCTTACAAGTTAAATTCCCCTGTAAAGAGACAGACCAGAGATGTTCTTTGATATCTAAGGTATCTAGGTGATCAATTTGAAGGCTTCCAATTGGCTACTCCATGGCAACGACCCAATGTCAAAGGGACTTTGCCGAGACACTGCTGTTGTCTAGGCTAGAGAACGAATATGCTTAGCCATAGTAACCATGGATGTTTAGTTTATGTCACATTCATTCCTGTTATATACCCCCCCCCTATGTCTAAGATAAATCTAGCAGATTCATGTGCAATATACTCCAACCTGTGCACATTATATTCATTACATTGTTGGAAATATATTACTGTTTCATCCTTTGATGCAAAATGCAACGACTGTGGTTAATGAAGAATTGTTGAATTGTTGCATTATGTAGTCGAGTCGTGCATACCCTTTCTCACCAGAAATGTATGCACCATAAAATTATGTGAATATTATGAAACGTTAATGTCCATGCGTCTTAAATCTTAGCCGAATGCTTGCTTCACTGTCTACCGCGTTGCAGAGCATTCTCGAGATAATACGTAGTTTGCTTTAGTGGACTTGACTTTCAGTTGTATAAAGACTGCCTGATCTATTGAATTCATGCCATGATTTATTGTACAGAGGATTTGCTCTGCCTTTGTTGACTTCATCCTGTACATACTAAAGCACACCTGTTTGGGAGACTAAGTGTGTTGTCTCCACATTTTGAGTCAAAATGGCTCCTGAAAGACGTGTAGAATAAAGGTATTAACATGGTATTGTTTGTGTATGCTGTGACCCCAAAGATGTAAAGTGTATTAATGGTGCAGCATGGTGCATCATCCAAAGTGCGCTCAGGTTGAAGTTAAAGGGAGACAATCACGGGTTTGTTTACATATTTCATGGTCAAAAGTATTTTTACATGAAAGTATGTATACTGAACCAAAAAGGTTTAGGAAATATATGTATTTTTGCGTAATACAGTTAACACAAGATACTGTTGTACCAGACTGGTTGGTTGATTTGGGGTTTAAAACCACTTTCAAGATTTGTTTCACTCACATCATGGCTTGCATGCATATGTACTGCTTGTACTAGTCTGGATTTCCACCA
>JAUTBT010084891.1:0-11993 GCA_032361225.1 Lepetodrilus schrolli | reverse complement strand
CCCCAGGGGCGGGATTTGAACCTGGAACCTTTGGCTCCGAAGTCCAACTGTTCTACCACTGCGCTACCACCCGCCCTCCTTGGCTTATAAAACCATATCAAAATTTCGAATTAGAAGTTATACTAACGAAAACAAAACTTACAAAATGATTGTTTATCCAAATAGAGGAGCGAAAGAAAACCACATACTATTCGATAATGGGGTCAGCATATTAGAAATGTATGTTTACAATGTATGTTTACCCAAATAGTGCAGGATATTGCATCTCTGAGCACCCAATTTTCAAAATGCCCTGCACATTTGAACCAAAGAAAAATGTTAGCTACTGCGCTGAAAGATCATGTCTCTTATTAGGATCGAACAGAATGTATAAAGTATGGTAAATACAGTTTGATTGTATTACTATCAGTTATTATTATTATTATTGATCGCATGTAATAGCTAGAGTTGTATTTGTATGAGCCTATAGCTACTCTTTTGCGAATTAAATGAATGCCTCATAAAACCACCGAAATAAATTTTCTTCTGTTCATCGGTGTTTTGAAAAGTGTGTTTCGCACATGATCGCTTTAAAAGGTCGACTCCAGTATTATCTCAGCGTCATTCGCCACACATTGTATATCAGCTTCATTCACCACAGATCAGCCTCACAATACATATAATCTGCCATATATCAGCTTCAAATGCCATATATCAGTCTCATTCAACATGGCGTAGATCAGCTTCATAATGCATGGAATCTGCAACGTCATGTACACGTCACACATAGTGCAGTCTATGTTTTATGAAGCTGATTTACGGGGAATTATGAAGAATTTACATTTTCAATCACTCAATCTATGTAGAAGGATGCAGTTTCTATGACGTATGCGAATGTTTTACCGCTTATGATGTCAGTTTTCTTTGGTGTGTCTGATAAAGCAGTCGTTGTCTAGGCTATAAAATGAACGCTATTTTGATACGTCTCCAACGAGCAATCTCATTTCTGTACATAGACTCGATCGGCATATTTGGTCGCCATCGGCGTTACTGAGGCCCGTGTAAATTATCGTGTAAGTCATACTTATAGTGTTTATGCTATGGTCTTGGCACTTGCCAGACAGAATACGTCAAATATAGCAAAATTAATTTTCCAGTGAGTAATTACTATTCGACCTGGCTTAGATTAGTAACCGTGATAATAGTGTTATTATTTTCCAAAGACCATTCAGCAAACCTGCATTAACAAAGATAGCTACCGACAGAGTGACCAACGAGTGTGGGAAGAGGGACTGCGAGAGAGATATACAGAAAGAGAGAGAGAGAGAGAGAGAGAGAGAGAGAGAGAGAGAGAGGGAGGGAGTAAGAAGAAAGCGCGGACAAAGGAATATATAAAGATTATAGAAGAGTTGTAATAAAGAGGATAGGCAACGATGGATGGAGAGAATGTATAGAGGATATGCAAGGACATTGATAGAGAAAAAGAGAAAGAGAGAGCGGGGTGGGTGGGGGGTGGGGATGAAGCGAAATTGAAAGCGATAGCTTGAACCCAGTCGCCTATGCAGTCACGATAACCAGAGCAGCGCTTCTGTTCGAGTATACCAGTTCTAACGAGGGCTTCATTTACCCAGCAATATTTTAACAAACCTATCGTGATAATACGCTTCCGTAAGTTCCTGAATATTGATCGGGCGTGCGGCGCACGTGGGGACACAACTTAATTCAAGTCTAACACAGGTGTGTACATACAGTACTCTTCAAGAATGATGGGGTAGACGTAATGCTATATATCTCATACCAGGTATACGAAGAGTCAGCAAGGCCAATTCACATTGAAACGAAATATTTGCATATTTATTAACGAGATTTCCCAACAGCATCGCATCATCATAACATGTTCTGTCACGTGCTCTTTTCTTTAGTGTTATGGTGGAATATATACCTACGGGACCATGACATGGGAATCTGGCAGGAAATTAAACGAACGCGTTATCGCATATTACAAATCTGAATACAAATATTAACAAATATTTTCTGTATGTATATATTCAGCTCTGTGTTTTGAGCATAAACGTCATGAAAACTTTATGTGATTATCTGGATAGTGCGCTATATTAAATCATAATCGAAATTAAACCACCGTTCATCAGTATTATTAAAATGCATTAATAAACTGCACCAAATCCAATAGTACATTTATATTGCACGGAACTCTCAGTCGCTCAACCATAAATCAAATTACAACGAGTTACGACCATCAATGAGGGAATGGGTATTTAGCTTAGACTTGAATTTTACAATGTTTCTGTGAAGATAGAACATGAAACGGAGGATTGTTCCGTAAAAAGAACGAAGAAGCGGATTTGTCAATTTTGAAAAAGCTTTCAACAAAGGAGATGGTGCGTTGCAGCCCATTGCCGGGAATGAGATGTTGAATGAAATGTTGATCTCACAGCGTATGGGTGCATTTGTCTGAATAAGATACGCACATTGTACTCATAGACTTGCTATGTATTGATAGACTTTACTAAATACAATTCCCAAAATAATGTATACTAGCTAAATATATAGAAGCAATATATACGATCCATGTCATAAGTGGAATTAACCTTTTTATAAAAAAATTGACCTTCCAAGTATGTAGCATCGTGCATATAGGATTATAAGTTATCTTGGTGTCAATATGAATAGTTAATACTTTTAATACATTTTAGAAAGTGCGAGCGAAATAAGTTGTGATTTGTATTTGACAGCCATAAAACGTCATAAAACCTCTTTTTAATCTCATTTCATAATTATAAAGTTTTAAATCAATACACGAAACTTCATGAAACTCTATAGTGCATTTACGGTAGGTGTATTTTTTTCTGTCTAATTTCCTGTCACGTACGTACCTCCAACTTAGAGTGGCACTGGTATTTCCCACATAAGTATCCATTGTGAACGAACGAGTTAAAGTTGTACAGTCCCACTTGGAATTCGCTCGGCATCGGCCACAATTAGTAACGGTCTTCCTACCCCGACGGGAATATCCAGACTAGTACTGCTGACAATGACTGCCCGCACTCGCAGGTCTGCGGCGATCGATGACGTCACGGTTCATTGTGGTAGTCGCAGTCGTAGAGATGATGTGCATTGTGAGGGGGGGGGGGATGAGTGTGTGTGTGTGGGGTGGGGGGTGGGTGTGTGTGTGTGGTGTGTGTGTGTGTGTGTGTGTGTGTGTGTGTCTATTTGTACGAGGTAGAGCAAGAGAGGCTCCAAGCGTATACTTGCATTGACTTTACGATCCTGTTTTAGGTGCGGCTGACTCGTGGAATTGCTTCTCGTTAATGGGGTTCGCCGCCGTCTCTAGACCTAAAAGTCTAAATGTTTTTAACTACCTATTAATATTATACGGTAATCGTCTATAGTATACAATACGGTCATTGTGTATGGTATATAGAATACAACTGCAGTATATTTATAGGAGTTTTAAAACATGTTTTATTGACGTAGTTTCCTATGGCAACGGGTGTTTCATAAACTTTCAAGCTTGTGAACTAGTCTGTCCTGTCGTTTACATAGTAAGATAATCAAATCATAATCCTCTAACGTCCAATGCTGACCATAAGCTGTACGTTTTTCAGTATAATTATAATATATTGCAACATTTGGCACATGTTGGATACTTGTGACCCCCTGACATGCTCGTACAGCTTGGCACAGAACAGTAGCTTGGCATACTGAGTAATATCGAGTAGACTGTCTAATGAATTTACGGTGTAGGTTGCTCTGCCCCTCAACCAGGGAACCAGTTTAAAATAGTAAGGCGAGTAACTCTAATTATGTCGACTCATCTTTACATGTTACTCGTGTTAGCATTTCGAACTATAACGCGATCTACCAGACTCGTAGACACACGCGCAGACACATGCACGGACGCACTCGAATGCACTGAAACTTAGGATGTGAATTATTCAATCGCCAACTTTAAACAAAATAGCATTATACAAGTCATCCATTGTCCATTGCCTGCGTATTAATGTTATTCCGTTGTGAAGAGCCGCTGTGATAGGTGGGCAGTTTAAGCTTAATCACGACTCCATAAGACTGGCTCCAGTTAATATAGCAAAACTGAATTGCTTTCTTTGTCCAAAAATACATTCCTGAAGTAATTAGCGTGCATCGCTTTGAGCGAGTAGGGATTGATTTGACTCTGCGAAATGTTGCCCATTTGTCATGGCTCATTGTTCAATGCGCCTCTGAGTGCCAAGATTAGTCTAATTTCTAACCGTAGTGTTACTAATCGTCAAGGCACGGCGCTCTCGGGCCTATTTCTTGCTATTTAAGCAGATGAAAGCGGACTGTGTCCAATGTACGCCCAAGGCCCCCATGCTACCTACTAATATAGGTTTCCTGTTCCGAGTATTCCATTATTTCTGGATTCAACAGATGTCAACAGGGTTGATGTGGTACCACAGTATCGTATTATGAGCAAGTATGTATTGGTTACCAATTCACACCTATATGTAGTAACACTGATATTACAGTTGTTCTATACATAGTACATATCTATATATAAATATGTTGTTTGTAATCATTTATTTGTGGCGTTGCTTCTGCAAAGGTAAACCGACTACGACGTGGATTGCGGGAAACAATTCCAGCATGAAGACCGAGTGAGCACATTCTCTACCAACTGAGGTAACTCTCTACCAACTCTACCAACTGAGGTAACTCTCTACCAACTCTACCAACTGAGGTAACTCTCTACCAACTGAGGTAACTGTCTACCAACTGAGGTAACTCTCCAACTGGTTTCCGTTTATACAAACGGAGTCTATGCAGTGATGAGTGTGCTCTAGAAAGTAGGATGGAATGGAGAGAGCTTAGATGTTACCATGACCGTTTAATGCCTTTATCACATTTGGTATCTTAATGTATATCAAAATCTCCATTCAAAATAATTTAATGACCATAAATATATAAATGAATACTAAATTATAAAATCTGTGTTAGCCGCTCATTTTATCTCTGCGGCGTAACAGTCTAATCGAGTTGCGAGGCTATTCATACTCATATATTCATCCTGAGTGTAGCCCCTTAGTAGTTGTCGCAGGTTTATTAACCCCAAGAAACAACCCGCAATCGGAATGACCGGAAAATACCTTCAACTGCCAACGTGTGAAACGTGAACAGGATATATCGACGAATGTTCATCCACACTATGAACCACAGAACGCGGAAAACATTAGTATACTGATACAACACCCATGTACATGAAGTATTATCAACACTTACCATTTAACATGTAATTGAGGGTTATATTTTTGGATCATGCCTTTGTCCGTGAAGAAAGCGTACTTCGATCGTATCCACACCCGTTGGCTGGGGGTTGCACTTCATGAGAATCCAAATTCGATGTTAACTGCATTATATTGTTTCGAGATACCCAAAATATGACCAAACAGTGCATTATTAAATAGTGAATGTCTGGGAGAGAAACAGATTCAATAACGTGCTCAATTTTGGCCAGCGTTTCCTTGTACCGGGTCCAGTGCTAGACTCAACAAGCGACACAGAGATATCTATTGTCTATCAGGTTAGTTTGCTCTCGTATTTGGACGTCTCGAGAGTAGCACTCGATATCAAACCCATTAAAATGAATGGGTAAAATAAATAATGACGTTCTATGAGACTACGCAGGCTTACAGCATTGCGCAGTTATAACAATGATGCTGAACATATTCAACCAAACGTTGACAAGGCGATATTTCCACGTCCATATCAATATTACGTTATAAATATATTTGTATCAGTATTTATCAGTATGATTTAAATTCATGGATCTGTCTGTCCACCTCTCCAATAGTTCGATAGTTGACGGCCGTGTATTCAATCCTCGGTGATTTCGAGGACATCCTCAAATTGAAAAGAAATTAACCGAAATCACCAATTGAAATGCACATAGTATGTGACTATTGAATTGTATTACAGTCTTATTGAGAGCAGCGCCCAAGGTTGTTATGTTGGGTTGTTTTTTTTGTGTGTGAAACCTGACATCCTTGAATGAATACAACTATCATGGACACCTCTTTTGATATTGCACAATGGACAAGCAGCGCTACGAACATGTTCAGGTACCGTATACGGGAGGTTACATTTGAAGTATGTAAGGGAGCAGTCCCTTTGCATTACGGCAATAAAATAAGTTTTAATCAAACTTCCAAAACAATGTCCCGGTTTGGCTGACCCCCTCGCACCAGATGACACGTCAGGCAAAGTTAATGACATAGGTTCGGATAAGTACCTGTCATCAACATCACGACCACGCCGACATTAATCCAGGTGACTCTCTCCTGGAATCATCGATTAGCGGTCAGTGGAGCAGGCACCGTTTTCTCATGACTTATTGGAAGCCAAAATTGGCTTTCAAGTGTTCCCCTGAGGAACGCTTCTTGACACTGGTGTGTGTAGTTAGTCCATACTTATTGTCCTAAAATCTGCGAGGATTGGCGGAGAGGCAGGATTTGTGGTAAGGGGGGACAACTGCTGTCTGAAATAGTAGATTGGACACTAGCGGGGACGTTTTCGGGATGTGGTCACTTAAAAGATTTTGAATATGTTGTCCGTTTTGGTCATCACGAGGACGTCAGAGATAGAGTAGGTCATGGAGTTTAGTTTAGAACAAAAGTATTATTTTATATATAGCAAATTAGCTCCGTTTGCCAAAAATGTTGGAAGCGCAAGGGTTTGGAGAGAGAGAGAGAGAGAGAGAGAGAGAGAGAGAGAGAGAGAGAGAGAGAGAGAGAGAGAGAGTGGGGAGGGGGTACAGGGTGGTTAGGTATATAATATTTTGATGATTATGCTAACGATGCTAATAATAATCATAGTAATAATAATAATAATAATAATAATAATAATAGTAATTATAATTAGTAGAATAAGAATAGTCATAAGAATAATGTATGCCTCATATACATATTTTCTTTCAGATCTCTGATATTATATTGCATCTTGCACTTTCCAGCAATTGTTGTTCCAGTATTGTCCAGAGATATTGACTGTAATATCATTCACTCCTGTAAAGTAAAGGGAATGCCCACTTCAGCAAACAGCACTTGCCTCTGAAGTAGCTTTAGCGCCGTCTGGTGCCCGAGTGTTTGCCAACTATAGCGACACCTGGCGGCCAGTTTATCGAATACGTGACGTTGAAGTCGCAATACGTTTCACTGCAGGAAACAAACGATAAATATTGACTGGAAATAGTGGTCAAGTATGATGTTATCGTAAGGAGTGCATTCCCGTCTTCTCCGTGGTAATTGTTAATACATTTCTGTTATAGTACCACTAAACAGTATATGTTGGAAGACATCTGCGCTGTATTAATGCGTTATTTTTATTTACAATGTTTTTAATTATTATTATTATTAATATTAAGTTTAACCTTCTCCCGATTGGATTAACCACAATGCTGCATCTGTGGACGCCTTCAACTAGTAGAAGGTTAACGCCGTTTATTACAATACTTTTTACTTATTGTGATAATAAAACCCTTAGGGATCATGCATCATAAAATATATTGTATTACAATGTGTCTTTGAGACTGACAAAGCCTGCATTGCGACTGTTTCAAATACAATTGGTGTGTCTTGCTACAAGGAATAAACTGCACGTCAAATATAATTAAATCCGGCATTGCGACTGTTTCAGAGACAATTGGTTTGTCTTGCTACAGGAGATATACACTGTACGTCCAATGTAATCAAATATGATGGACATGCTTATGCCATTTTTGTAGTCAGTCCTGTGCAAACCGTAGCTCGGGTATTATCAGATTAGATGGCGCTCTCAAAACTTTATAAGATACTCCGGAGACTACACGGGCGCTCGGGAGTTCCAGACGTGGACGTAATCGCCTTGAGAATCTCGAAGTCGTCATACCTGTGCAGCATCGTGTAGTACAGAAGTCGAGACAGATTTCAGATAGGTCTCTTAGTACGTCATGCGCATTGCATCGGGTCATTATATCCACCACAAACCCAATCGGAATGTCCCCGGGTCATCTACAATATACTCTCTGACACAGATGGAAGGTTTCCATGAAGCCATAACGGGGTCATGCAAGGCAATGAGATACCCTCGCCAATCAATCAAATTGCTGCCATTTTTAAATTTATGAAATATTGTTTCATACAATGTCTGGTCAGTTTTCACACGGATTGTCAATAATATGTATACTAATTATTTATATAACACTGGAAGTAGTTACATAAGTTCCTTCCGTAGAATTTGATAACAGATGTTAGCATTGGAGACGTCTCGCCCATTTCCGAAAGCTACTATTATTATAAGTCACGAAACTGGGCGATTGGTCTTGAACGGATGCGAGAGGTCTAGAAAATTAAAACGATAGAAACTTTGCAACCATATCCAAGTAATAATAGGCGCAAAGCGGAAGTGATGCGAGAATGTTCAAATCGACATCCCATGCTGTCCTGAGATGCTAGACTTGGTCCCATATGTTGACCACTAGGAAGGGAAAGCTCCGGCAAGTTACCGGGACTGTACGTATTTAAACCCATCCTTTAGTTAACACATGGGCTAAAACGACGGGGGGTAAACAGTGTTTTACCCATGAGCTTAATTTCTCATTCCTCATAATACAGGCAGCTGCCGTTGTTTAAAACGTAATTTCAGAAAATAGTTGCTTCTTTAATTGTTATTGCGAACAGAAATAGTATTGTAACATCGGTACAAAACAGCCCGTCACCGTATTACGTTTGTATGAAAGTCATTTACAAAATAAGTATACTTGAAGTGCAATACAATAATAAATAAGCTGGGTAAGTCTTTTATAGTAAAACAACTAGCTTTTTAGAAATTAGGTCCTGGGCTTTAATTAGTTTCAAATTGTGTTCAATCAAAAGTGTGCAGTCCCGGTACGCAGATGCTTCATGCACACCAAGCAAACCACCATCACGTGTCATCAACCTTCATTGGCGGTACCACTGAATCCCATGTAGAAATATCCTACTAATAAATCACCAGACACGCGGAGAATACACTTTATAGGCTATACATTACAATTCATGACTGTTTTATGTTTTTTACAACTTGTCAATTACAGGTAATTATTAGACCGAATTGCATCCAGTCATGAATACCGGACTAATACCAGATACGATGGGAAACTAAACCATGCATGAGATGAACATGAGAACATATACATTACCAGAAAATATGTTTAAGTGCTTGGAAACTGTGGCTCGCGTCGGCGGCAACGACAGCACAGGGAATTGAAACGTGATAGTTATACCGAGAAACAATACGGAAATACCCGAGTAGTCGACCCGAAGGATAACTCTACATGCAGACAGTGCTAATGCCCCGTCGTTCAGATATAGAACCTATAATTAATATACTGTAATAGACTTATATTTCGCGCAGACTTATATTACGCGCTTTACACGCAAAGACAATTTGCGCGAAATTATAGGCCGCGCGAAATATGAAGCCCTAAGTATATTTATTGAAGCGGACGTTTAAATGTACGATGTAATTAATACTAATGAATGAAAAACACAACACAGAAGATACGATTGAATAATTTAATTAAACGATGTTATTAAAAATTAATTAAACGTAAAAATATATACTAGTATTAGTCTACTCTTTTTCCCCCCATTTATTGTGTGTGGCAAATGCGCGTAATATAATTCCCGCGAATATGTCAATTATAGCATTTGCGCGAAATTTGCGTCCGCGAAATATAAGTTGTTTACAGACATCACTCGCCGTGATGCAATGACATCAATACAAGAGCAAATTCGTAATTCTAACACCCAGACACGTGTTCAATATTCACATTGACAACACTAAAGCCCAGAAACGAATAAGGATCGAATCGAATCTTGTTTGATATGAAATAACATAATTGTGCACACGATCGCTGGCCATTAATGGTAATAATTATTATCCGCGATATAAGACCGTTCCTTTTGAACTAGTCTTAGGTCCACTTCCAGGAAATATGTGAGCCCGATTAATGTATTGGCGTTGACAAAATCCACTTTATTAAAATATCGATTGATGTTCCGCATTGGCCCGAGAGTGGGATCGTGCTCCGATGCGACAAGTTCCCATAGCATAACGTTATTGGCTGGGTATTCAGGGTGATTGGTAGCGGACGGTGGGGGAGGAGGGAGGGTGAGTGATTATCCCTGATGGGGTGATATTCACGTCATCGAGTGGTATGCACATCAACAAGTAAGTGCAAGACTGGGGACGGGGTTTACTCCAACGTACACAAAACTAGAAGATGTCTTGTCTGCGTTACGACTAATATAATACTAATCGCGGCCTATTTACCATCTTCTACAAAATTCAGTAAATAATCGTACGCGGGCGTTAAACCGTAAATAGCATAGGACAACGTATACAAGCTTATACTCCAACGTATTCACATGACTCAATCCTGTTTGTACTCCAATGTGAAAGACGTGGCGTTGTCTATGCCCTTACTACAAAACTAGGCGCTGTATGTATTCCATCTTCTACAAGACGTACTCCAATAATCGGAAGGATGCACTCTATTAAAGGCAATCAGACTGAAGTATATTCACCGTCTTAACATATTACGAGAGATCAGGAATCTTATCCTAATGCCAAATCATTTCAACACTCGTAGTATTACTATAATGCGTTGGTGAGTGTGTTTATTTAATGGGTTGGTGGGTTGTTGGTAGTGGGTGGTGAGGTAGAGTGGGGCAGGAGCCAGGGTGGGGGTGGTGTCAGTGCACTGACTGTCATGCAGGTGCCATCTGTATAGACATCCAACTTTCAAAGTGTTGCCAAATAGAAATTGTTGGGTATCATATACACAAAACGTGTGTCTTGCTAGGATTCTATTCAGTGTCATCTGTAAAAGGATCTTCGACAGTATTGATTCTGTTGTTTTCTGCTGACACTGACACATATAAGAAATCACAGAACGGTCTGAATGCTGTAAGGAAACTAATCAAAGTCCTTCCAAAATATCAACATATTACCGCAGTTCTCGATAGTTGACGAGAGTATCCCCCAGGTTCCTTCGCTGCAATAACGATAATAGTCCCAGTGTTCACGGAGGTCATTCCTGATGTGCTAACTGCTTAACGCGCCCTTCATATAGTTCTTCAGTTAATTACTGTCCAATTTAGACTCAATTTCGCGCAAGCTTCACAATTCCGTGTTCCGTACGGATAATGCGTCTGACATATCCCTGAGAATGTTAACTCGGCTTGCATATCGGGAAAGGAAATATAATAGCTAGTCATCAGTGGAATTGGTACACGCGGATTTCTACACTGTCTGTTACAGAGAAGAGAGTGTCATTTGCAACCCATATTGGCGTGCTGCTACTTCCGGTATAGAGATGGCCTGCGGACATGAAAAAAACGAGACCGACGTTGGTCCAGACGAGAGAGAACGTCGAGCAGACCTACACATTCCCGGGAAAAGTCAGAAGTCTAAATGGAGAGGAAATGAGATATATTCGTTTGAGTTGGACGCAATCAGACGTCATGATGTGTTGAGCGGTTTCTAAGCGGTGTGAGATATAGATATGTGATTAATACTCAAATGTGAAATGCGGGCGCAGTCACGTGGATTATTACTATTCCAATAGTCCTTATTATATTATATATTTAAATACGATCTAACAATTGTGTAAATAATGGTATTATACTGTATTGTATTATGTCACCATAGCGTGACTTTTGAGAATAAACGTGTATTTGTCTGTATCATTGTTTGTACGTGTCAGACTACAATAGGGAATACTTTTTCCTCGAGTCACTGTGTTAGTTGTTATAAAGCGTCATTTTAACTACGGACAAATTTTATTCGCGGTCAAACCTAGGGGAATCGGCCGGATTATCTCCCTTAGGCAGTAGAATGGACTCAGACCACATATCAGGCCTCAGACCACAATTAACTTCCTTCTTTGTTTATCACTATTTAGCATGTACAGAAAAAATCATAGTAAATATATG